>CAKOBK010000728.1:0-85000 GCA_932526605.1 Nephrotoma flavescens
AAATTAAGTTTTTTTTGTCAGAAAACTCATTTTTTTTGTATAGTAATCATGAAAACAAAGTCTTCTCTACAGCTCAGACAGATTGTCCGATCGCAGTGAAATTTCATTCATAAGCTCTTTTTGTGAATTGGGATATTCCAGTCAATTTTCGCCGAAATCGGTCCACGGGAAGCTGCATTTTTTGGCTGATCTGTGGAAAAAAGCCTGTGTCAGTCCGGAATAAAACTTAATAGTTAAGGTTTTTTTAATAATTCAGAGATCCCAGGCTATTTTGGCTAAAATTGGTCCACCGAAAGTTCCATCTTCCATAGAAGCTTTATTGCTTTAAATAATCATCTTGAAAAGTGCATCATTTACTTGAAAACGGTTATGCACCAAAAGATTTTAAATAAAATTTATAATAATACCGGCCCAGACAATTTTTCCAAATTTTAACCGAAAATGACGTTTTTTGTCAAAAAACTGTTTTTCAACAAAAATACAGCCCTGCGCAGCCCATATCGATGCATTTTATGAGGAAATTGACTATACGTATAGGAATTGACGTTTTTTTGAGAAATTGTTTTCGGGTTGATAATGTTTTTGGATTATACATGACAGTTTTACCAAAAGACAATGAAGTGTGGTGTTTTCGAGACATAGAAATTAAGGGTGGTGTTTTTGAGATACATTCGTAAAAGAAAGTCGGGTGTTGGCCACAACAATACACCCCTCCATTTTTTCTACACTTTTCCATCAAATTATGAAATCAAATATTATTGAAACTACCGTAAACATTTATGAAATATAGAAGGATATAAGATTTTTTAAATAGAATGCAACCATGTATCAAAAACAAGAATAGCATTACATACTTGATGAAATTCTTCAGCTTTCGTTTAAATTATTAATTATCAATTTAATCTGTTTGAGAATGCTTGTTTCAAATCAAACCTATCCGCAACTGTTGAGAAAATGAAACCGATTTTCTCAATCTGATTTTAAACTTTTTTCTTAAATAATGAATAAATCCTGCATAATTTCATCAAATTGTTGTAATTATCATTTAAAGTATACAAGTCTCCAATTTAAATCAATAAAGCTCCAGCAGTATGTATTTGTCTTAAATTGTTAATTTTAGCATCCGTTTAAATTAAGATTATTACAATCATTTTATAAACATACAATTGTGCAGGATAATCATCATCTCGTCTCAGTTTATATATACAACTTAATGCACTTTAAACTTGAAAATTGTCAAACTTTTAAATCGTACATTTCAGAATTAGATATTCTAAATAATAGAATACCATTTCTCTTTGTGTGTGTATATAATTCTTAAATCATAATTATTAAACTCAAATCATGTTTCACATACACAAAAAAATGTTTATATATATATTTATAAAACTTTAAATCATAATACCGCGATCTTTTAAGTATATTTGAATGGATTTAAGATTAAAGACATTAAAAATTAATCTTGAATTAAAAATAATGTTTCAAGAATTCCATTTTCTCAATTTTATGCACAAGATTTCTGCTTAACTTGATCATAAATTAGGCACAATTTCATAAAACTCGTGAAAATATTATTTGGTGCATACAATTCTTAATTTAAGTGTAGTAATTTCGAGCTTAGAACAAATCGTTTGAATTTGAGCATTTTACGAATATTTCAAATTAAGAATAATATTTTCAATTAATAAAGCCATAATTGTAAAGAAAATTTACTGTTTAGTTTAAATTCGTGCATTTAATTCATAAATCCGCATCATATATTCTTAAAATTATAAAATTTTTAAATTCGTGCATTTAAGAACACACTATTCTTAATATTAGTTTACGATTTCTCTCAGTGTAGTTTCGCAATCTGTTACAATGTTACAGAAAAATAATTATCGACATTGGAAAACACCATCAATTAGAAGTAGCGTACACGGACTTCAGTAAAGCATTTCATTCCATCTGCCATCAAAAAGCACTCCAGTGTTTATACAGATTTGGGTTTTCACTCGATTACATAAATTGGTTCAAGTTTTATCTATCAAACCGGCGACAATTTGAAATAATGTGAAATGACAAATCAAACGTGATTTGTTGGGGCAAATTCACTATTGCGTTGATATAAATATCCGAATGGTGGAGGCAATTAGCTATTGTGTTTATATAAATATCCAAAATAGTGGAGGCAATTCGCTTTTTCGTTAATATTTCAATGTGGTCCCTTAGAAAATGCGTAAATCCCAAGTTTGGTATAAATTGTATTTATTTTAGTTTATAACTTTTCATTTATTTAAACTTATTATTTTAGATTTTTAATTTGATTTTAACCGAATGAAAGCTGGAAAACGAGAGAGTGTCAAAATTCTTACTCGCATTTATTGGCGTAATGACGAATCCGAAAAATGTCGTTTAGTGAAAGAGTTCAAACGCATTGATCTTAAATTTCGGTATTCAATCATGCACTGCACTAAAAATAATGTACAGGAATTCATACATCAAATGACACTTGGATGACATTTTGAATTTTATACAAGTAAATTTAAGTAACTATACAAAATCCATCAGTTCTATAGAAGCTTTCGTCTGGTAAAGATCATTCAAAGTGGTAAATAGAATTTTCGTTTATGTAAACTAAAAGTGATTTTATAGTAGTGAGGCGTGGATAAAAAAAGAAAATAAATAGTCAATAAATAAAACATTTGTGGAAAAAGTGAAAAATATAACATTAAAATGAATAGGAAACAGTGAATAAATGAGTGACGCGCAGGCGTCAATAAATAAAGAGCAGATTACAAAATTAAATGAAAAAAGAAAACGAAAAGTGAAAGACAATAGAACTGAAATAATAAAATTAGTGAAAAATGAAAACCGTACGAGAAAATTAAAACTAAACAACAATAACTTAACAAAACCCTTCAAAACAATATATCTTACAGTGGCCGAAAACAAGATGGAAGTAATCGAAAGAAAAGAAGAAAAGACAAATACCGAGGACTTCAAAGGATTTGATCCACTAGAAAAAACAAAAACGAAAAAAACAGACACAGCAGAAAATAAAACAGAAAATATGACAGGAAAAAGCGAAAAGATCGTTAAAAACAAATACCAACCGGGGGACATTGGACCATATTATGTCATAATAGAAAAAAAGAGATAGAGAACATATGTAGTAACCGCCGAAAAATTAAATTCATTAAATTTAAGAAAAATCCTATCAATCAGACAATTTGGCAAGATAGAGTAAAGGTACGAACCAGAGAACTAGACACCGCAAACAAAATATTAAGCAGCGTGGACTTGGAAAGAATACATCTCTATTCATCATATGTGCCAAATTTCATACTTGAAACAATAGGCTTCATAAACAAAATACCTGAAAACACAGGCATGGAGATATTAAAGAAAAAGATCTCGTCGAACACAAAAATAACAAAAATACAAAGAATAACCAGATGGAATAACACCGAAAAAAAGGTTGAACTAACTACAGCAATAAAAGTAACATTCCACTCAACAATACTCCCCCATAAAATGTCCATATATCAGGTAGATATAAGAGTATCATACTATATACCTAAACCCTTACTATGTAAAAGATACTTACTTCATGGTCATACCCAAACACATTGTAAGGTTAAAGAAAAATGTAATAAATGAGGAGAACAAGGACATAAAAAGGCTAACTGTAAAAATCAAACGTAATGTCATTACTGTGGGGAAAATCACACAACTAACTACTTCTTATGCGAAGAACATAAGAATCAGAATAAAATAAAATACCTAATGGCAACAAAAACAGTTTTACACGGTGAAGCCAGAAATACAGTAAAACCAAAGATTCAAAAGGAATTTAATCTAGAAAAGGAAAACTTTCCCCCAATCAATAATAGCAGAAACGATAGTGAGCTGGAATTATTAAAGGACGAGATGAAAGAATTGAAAACCAATTTTAAAAAATGAAAACCAAATACTAAAAAAAGAAATAATCGGAATAAAGAACTACATAACCGAGATGGCAATCATGAACAGGAAGATCCAAACAGCAGCGCAACAACTAGTAAACCTCTCAATTAAAGAATCAGAATTAGACGTAGTCGTTTTGACAATCCTCAAACAAATCAAGGACTTTGATGGAGTTATGAATATAGCAAAGAAGCATTTACAAAAACTAGACATCTTCGATGAGTAAGTCCCTCAACATAGCACAGATCAACATAAGAAGCCTAAGGCAAAATAAAGACGAATTGGAACACTACATCAACAAAGAAAGGATGGACATCACTTTTCTAAGCGAAACCTGGACAAATGACAACAGCAAAATAAAATTTAAAAACAAACAGATCTACCTCAAACACAGACCGGATGATTAAGGAGGCGTGGGATTTTTGGCCAACAACAATATAAATTCTCGACAAATCAAACTCAACGCAAAATACCAACCAATAGAGGCTACAAAAATTGAAATAAATAACACGAACAAAGAGATACTAAACATAATTGGGATATATATACCTCCCAACATAAATAATAATATAATAAAAAACAAATTTAAACTATTAATTAATGACAATAATAACATCAATAATATCAAAACAATAATAATGGGAGACATAAATGCACATCACCCTGTTTGGAAAAACAATAGCCATCAAGATAATAGAGGGAAAATACTAGCTAACCTAATCCCAACATCGAATTACATAGTATTAAATAACGGCGAACACACCTGCATGAGATCCAAAGTAAGAAACTCGCAATAGACATATCACTCATAACCCAAAACCTAGCAAATAAAGTAAACTGGACAAAAGATAGAATTAAAATTGGACACACAGATCACCTACCCATAAGAATCAAAATAGAAGACACCAACACATATAACGCACAATCATCGACAAGAACCAACTATAAGAGAGCCGCAGAGGAAATAAAAATTTAAATCTAAACCATACATTTGATTTAATAGACTACGAAACCGAATAACAAAATATAATAGAAAACAACACCATAATAATAGAACCAAATAATAAATATATACCACAAGTTTGGTGGACAGAGAAAATTAGGTCACTATGGGAAATTAAAAAACAGACAAATATAACAATAATAGAAGAAACAAAACTATATAACAATAATAGAAGAAACAAATATATAGAAATAGAACTAAAAAGAGCATCCAGCAAATTAAGATTAGAAATTAGGAAAGCAAAAAAGAAATCGTGGAATGAATTTATAACCGAAATAAGCCCTAGCCTCCAAAGAGTTATGGAGCAGAGTTAGATTGTTCAACGACGGGAATGGGAAAAGGAGCAATATATTTAGCAGCGAAGACAACATGGAAAAATTTCATCCACACAGCACAGTAAATTCAAAAATAGAAAAAGGAAATCAACTCACCCTACCAATAACCCACACAAACAATAACGAATTCAGTTTGAAGGAAGTACGACAAATAATCCACAGCAGCAAAAATACTGCACCAGGAGTGAACAAAATATCATACAAAATACTAAAGGGACTTCCGGAGAGACACATTGCCAAATTAACGGAACACTTAAACAATATATGGGATAAACAGGAGTTCCCCGAAGTCTGGAGAAAAATAAAACTGATTCCGGTGGCAAAACCAAATAAAAATATAAATGAAATAGAAAGTTATAGAGGAATTCACCTATACTCAACAATCACCAAAATTACAGGAAAACTAATAAAGTCGAGAATTAACAAAACCACGGATCAATTAAATATCTTGCCGAACACTTCATATGGATTCAGGAAAGGAATATCTACATCAGACTACATACATCACTTAATCAACATAATGGGAGAAAAAAAATCAATAATCAACACACAATAATAATCTCAACTGACATAGAAAAAGCATTCGACATAGTGAATATAAAAAAATTATTAGAAATACTTCAAAATTTGAACATCCCACATCAATATACAAATTGGATATACAAATCTTTAATAAACAGAAACATATTTTTCCAATCCGACAACTAATTAAAAGAGACTACAACCAGTACCGGGCTTCCACAAGGAGACCCCTAAGCCCCGATTTATTTAATTTATATATCAGCCAACTACACCAAATTAACAATAAGGACGTAAAAATATTACAATATGCGGACGACTTCCTAATGATAATTGCAGCTAGTGAATTGAATGTAGCCGAATGAATGGCGAACAAATACATACAGGAATTCAATCAAATGTTAAACAAAATCAATTTAAATATGAACCAAAACAAAACGTCATTCATTATAATCAAGAAAAAACGGATAGATCAATTGATAAAAATAAAAATAAATAACATAGACATAAAACGAAGCAACCAGATAAAAACACTAGGATTCAACCACAGTCAAGTTACAATCAGTTATGTAAACCAAAGGAAAATTTATGTTCAAATCAAATTCTCAATCAAATTTATAATAATTTTAGAGAAGTTAAGGTTACGCCATCCAGCCCTGTTGGCCCCTCAACATTTTTCCTTCGACGCCAAAACAACAACCGGCGGACTATATAAATTTCGAGCCAATAACCAACAGGCATCGAATCTAACAACCACAAAAACAAGCAGTATACAAAATACTTCGAGCTACTGGTCATAATCATTTCGAGCCACATTACAACAAAAATATGGATGCTTTATATAAAAAGCAATGTACGCGTGTCGAACAACTGCAGCGGTTAAAATCCAATTACAGCAAGGATTCCGAAAGTAGACGGACAACTGTTTACTTAGAAGATAAACTGGGAAAACTAGATGACTGGTGGTCCAGTTACACGGATGCAGACAACGAAATGAAAGACCATCACTTCGACAACGATCCAACGCATAGTTACTGGGCTGAGCGGGACACAGTAAAACAACTGTACACATCGTTTAAACGTGAGATAGAAAGGAAACTCGAAATAGCAACACGAGAGGCAATTCCAATGGGATCACCAACAAAAAAACCATTAACAACCGACTATAGTAGTGTTACAAACGATAGTAGTACCAACAGCAACCGCAGTACCACGAACAACTACGCGCTTAAACCAGAACAAGCACATCGGTACAAAACACAAGATGTCAAAATGCGTCTTTGCTATAAAGTAATAGCCGATACAAATGAGCTACTAGAAAAGCAGGGCAATCATGTCCAACTACAACATAAGCTGCAACAGCTGAATGCACGGATAGCACAAATAGCAGGCGAAGAAGAGCGTACAACTTACTTTACCGAAGATTATTACTCTGCATTGGTCAACGAAAGTGAAACCTTACGTTGTAAATTGGTTAAAAATGATTGATAAATGAAAGCAAGATAAAATTAAAGCGGATTGAGATACCGCAGTTTTACGGAGAAACTCTGAAATGGGCAGCTTTCTACGACTTATTAAGAAAGTTGGTTCACGAAAATGACGATTTAAGCGACACCTTCAAGATGCACCAACTAAAAACAACAGTCCAAGGTAGCGCAGCTAGAATCATTAGTCATCTGGAAGCAACAGGGGTGAATTACCAAGATGCTTGGAAGCTATTGGTAAATCGGTACCAAAATAAGCGGCAAATGGCAACAACACATATCAACCACATTTTGAATTTCCCCAGCATGCATGCAGAATCAGCAACAACTATGAAATCGTTATATGATACATTAACGAAAAGCATGCATGCCATCCAAAACTTGGGCGTAATAACCATATCTTGGAATTACATAGTAATTCCAATTGTAATCAGAAAACTAGATAATGAAAGTTTGAGGCTGTTTGAGATGACCATTCCCGATCCTCGTGAGATGCCAACAATAGAGGAATTTCTGGCATTTTTGGAACGCAGATTCCAAGCCTTAGAAGCCGCCAGACCAAAATCACTCACCTTTCGCAATTCCGGACCAACTCAACAACCAGGCACAACTCCACAATTACCAAGACTTAAAAATCGACACGTAAAAGCTCAACGGACATGCATTAATTGCAAGCAGACACATGAACTTCAAGACTGCTTGGACTTTCAACAAATGTCTACATTGGAACGTAGCAGAGTGATCAATCAACACAATCTGTGTAAAATACATTTGGAAAAATTTCATCAACCGTGTTTAAAATCAACACGATGTTTAGTATGCAAAGGAGCCCACCACACTCTCCTACATTCTAATAATCACCCACAACATACAATGCTTACCAAAAGGGTGGATGACAATCCGAAAAAGAAGCAGACGAAACATGCATTGTGACTAATCACTTTGTTAACCAATTTCAACAACCATCCGGTACACTATTGGCCACAGCAATGGTTGAGGTACAAAATGGAACACAACAACCAACCCTGTTACGTATGTTAATAGATCCCGGTTCACAAATCTCATTTATCACCAATGAGGCATCGAAGAAAATCAAACAACCGGCGATAAAACCGCATGTGGAGATTAGTGGCTTAAATGATAGCGATATCACGACTGCCACAAAATTAGTCACTTTTCGAATAAGAGCACGATTTTCTTCAAACTTCTCCATGAAAATGGAAGCGTTAGTATTGCCGAATATAACTCGGCCACTACCTGAACAACATTTCGATAATCAAAGATGGGAACATTTAAATAATTTACTGTGGGCGGATCCAACTTACAACCAACCAAATAAAATTATTACCCAAATATCCTGATGAACCAAGTTGTAAAAGGAAATCAAGGCGAACCAATCGCCTAACAAACGGAGCTAGGATGGATCATATTTGGAAATATTGTAAACGAAAAATCCACGAGCGTCCAATCCATGGTTACCTTGGTAGATATTGAAAACCAGTTAAAGCGGTTCTGGTAAGTGGAAGAGATATCACCCAAAAACTTTATGACAGAAAAAGAAAGGATGTGTGAAGAACATTATCAACAGAATTACTGTCGAACCACCGACGGCCGCTACATGGTACGTATTCCGTTTCAACAAAACATAACATCAATCGGTTCACGCCAAACCAGCGTCTGTTTTCCAGGTTAGGAGCTGCTGAAGCGGGCGTCTGTCTTGTATCAAGCGGCTCGCTATATAAATGTGTTCAAGGTAGGACTGGATGCCTCAAGATTCTCACCAGTACGTGACCCACACACGTAACAAGCGGGTTGAGCGGAAGGCCAACAACCTCCCCTCATAAAAACTCACCAAGTTATGAACTCTAAACAAAGGCCTCGGATAACCATATCGGATTCATTACAAACTCGACCTCGGAAATTGTACACGGACAACGCTTTAAAAATGGGAACATGGAACGTGCTTAGCCTCTTAAGACCTGGAGATCTCCAGAACCTATCGAACCAAGCAAAAAGTTACACATTAGACGTACTTGCACTACAAGAGCTTAGATGGTCTGGGAGTGGGATCCATGACACCACCAATGGTTACACTCTTCATTACAGCGGCCATCAGAACGGAGGAGAATTTGGAGTTGGCTTCCTCATCCATCGGCGCGTGAACGTATCAACATGCGGATATGTACGGTCAGACTTCGTACTAAGAAATTTAACATCACGATCGTTAATGTGCATGCACCCACCGAAGATAAATCAGATGGCATCAAAGATCTTTTCTTTGTCGAACTGGAGGAAGTCATCAATAACATACCGCACCACGACATTAAAATCATCGTGGGCGACTTTAATGCAAAAATCGGTAGGAGTGCAGAAAATACATCGCACATCGGTCCTAACAGCCTGCACCTAACTAGTAATAACAACGGCCAACGAGTCACCGACCTGGCAATAACGTACAACTTAGTTGTATCAAGTACGTTTTTCCCACATAAGAGAATCCACAAAGTAACGTGGAGATCGAATGATGGGAGAACGGAAAATCAAATCGATCACGTCATGGTGTCTAAGAGGCACTCCACCAGCATATCTGACGTTAGATCTTACAGAGGTGCAGACATGGACAGCGATCATATGCTTGTCATATTTAAATATAAGTGCAAACTGTCATCTACGTTTAACAGACAAGCACAAAAGACCGTTCGATGGAATATCAATGCTCTAAAAGACCAAGCGCCATTGCAGAGTTACCAATCAGCTGTCACTAACTATTTGGAGCGGCCCAGCAACAACGAAGAAGCTCCCTCTAACATCGAGGAGTAGTGGCACGCTATACAGTCAGCCATAACCACCGCTGCGCAAAATACCATTGGAAGAAGACCTCCGAGGCCCCGCAATGATTGGTTCGATGACCAATGCCGTAGGGTCGTCGAAAATAAACGAACGCTTCGTGAAAAATGGTTGGCTCGCAACACTAGAAGCACTCTAGCAGAATATCTCCGCGCTAAGAAAGCCACGACTAAATACCTTCGACAAAAAAAACGCGAACATATGGGATTATGCATCGAAAACATCAGCTTCCAAGCGGAACTATTAAACTCAAGGGACTGTTTTGCCAACGCCAGGAATCTCACTAAAGACTTCCACCCAAGAAGTACAGCCATCAAAGACGGGAATGGAGAGTTGAGAACAAACGTGGCTGATGTTCTCTCAGTATGGCAAACCTACTTTCAAAATCTGCTAAATCGGAATGACGACGTGACCCCCATTAGAGCAATAGCTCCTCCAGGTGAAGAGGTCTTTGTCGAATATCCCACAGTGGAGGAAGTAGACGCAGCTATTAGTCGATTGAAAAACGGAAAGGCAACCGGTCTCGATGGAGTCCCCGCAGAATTGATTAAACTCGGAGGCGCTACTCTTGCAACAAGTCTATACGACCTCGTCGTCTGTATTTGGGACCAAGAAGAGCTGCCTGAGAATTGGAAGACCGCGCTCATATGTCCGCTGCATAAAAAAGGCGACCATCTTAAATGTGAAAACTATCGTGGCATAGCCATATTGAACGCTGCTTACAAAGTGTTGGCTAATGTTGTACTTGCCAGACTCATCCCTTTCGCCGAAAACATCATTGGCGACTATCAATGTGGTTTTCGACCCAACCGATCAACCACGGACCAGTGTTTTATCATGAGGATGATCTTGGAAAAATGTTGGGATTACAACATAACCATACATCAACTATATATAGACTTCCGGCAGGCATATGACAGTATAAACCGCGACAACTTATGGGCCGCGCTCATATGCCTAGGAATCCCAGAGAAACTCGTTTCACTGTGTGAATTAACAACGTATGGGTCTCTATGTAGAATTTATCGCAATTTATAACTGGTCGATTGCATTTTATTTTACATAATTGTATTATATTTTAATTCTGTAATATATATTATATATTAAATTCTAATTTTGGGCTGTATTGTACTGAAAAAATGAGGAAAAAAATCTTTTAAACAAAGTTATTTAATTGCCCTTTTTATGTATGCAACTGGTTTGATTTTTCTAATAAGTTTGAGTATTAAAATTTTGTATAATTTGCTTGTTAGTCCTTACTTATATTGCTCATATGTGTTAAATTAACGAATAATTCTGTTGATTTTCATTATTCTGAACTAACATTGTTATTGTAATAATTTAAAGGCCTGTTATTTAGGGCACATTAAGTATAGAGAGATTTGCGAGGGAAAGTAAAATTACCCAATGGAATCGTCATTGCGGAGTAAAACGAAACGTGTTGTTGATGTACTGTTTCGATCGATTAAATTGAAATTATAATATTTTACTAAAATTTGCAGTTTCTACGTCATTTCGAGACTGATCTTGAAATCATATATGATCTTGAAATCATATATTGTTTGAGGTTGGAATATTGAGAAATTGATTTGTACGTTTCAAAATAATAAACTTTGAACCTAACCTTAGTCAAACCAAATATTTTTTTAGATAGTTAGTGCACATCATTAGTAATAATTTCAGTACCATGCAGCCCAACCATGTATAATAAGTAAATATAAGGATTTTAGATTAGTTTTATTTTTAACATAATTCAAATAACTATGATTTAAGGAAATTCTATTGTAAGTTTTGGAGTTGTAGAAGGATTAAATTAATAAATGTTTATACTATTTAGGATGCTAGATAACATTAATACAGAACGCATTAATATATTGGAGGCACAACTTGATGTCGCTTCACAGAAAGAAAATTGTGAACAATATTGTTATTGGTGGTTTGCCTATGGATGTTCCCAATATCCCCAAATTCATCTCAGAAGCCATTCGACACATTAATTGTGAAGCAGAGATAACTGAAATAAAAAAAATGTATTATACTCCTAACTCGACATCAAAGTTAAAAAATTCATACATAATTACCTTAAATTCTGTTGAGATTAAGAATGATATCTTAACTAAATTTAAAATGCATCGCCGTTCATCTACCTCGGCTACACAAACAGGATATTATGTTATGCAGCACTTCACGAAATTTCAATCAAAATTATATAATGAAGCCAAGAAACTGCAACGTGCACACAACTACAAGTATTTATGGGCCAAAGATGGGAAAATATTCCTACGCAAGACAGTTGAATCGACAATCCACCATATCTTTAGTCTCAATGATATTTTTCGGTTGGATAAGCAGACAACACCTCATCATGATTCTCCAAATGGTTCATCATCCGGTAAAGGAACCTGAAGCACTGGTCACATTCACATCATCATCATTCACACTGTTTATTATTAATATTTTATTCAAACTACACATCAACTATATTTCCAACTTTTTATCCACTGTATATTATTATTATTGTTATTGTTGTTGTTGTTTACATGTTTTCTATGTATTATTATTATTTTCTCTTTTGACATCAAATAATTTTGTTTTGTCTTGTTGTCATACTGGAATTGAATTAAAACCTTATAAATGTCATTTTGGCATTTGGCTAAAGGCTCAACTACACTACAATATTTTTTACCACTACATGGTCGGTTTATTTGATCGATATTTTTATTTTGATGAATGGCTCGGTAGTCTTACCAATTTAATTAAGCGGCGCGAAATAATTTTATTTATTATGAATGGTTACATTAATTTGATTATTATTAATTTCAATGGGCAGCTCAATGAACTTTAATCTTGTTTACCAAAACATACGTAGTATAAGGAAAAATTTAGATAAGCTGCTTGTATACATAGGTTCCGGTAATCTACAGCCTCAAATTATTGGTTTGTCTGAAATTTGGATTTACGACAATGAAGTCGCGAATTATGGTGTAAAGGGGTACGATCTATTCACTTCTTGCCTGCATGATAAACGTTCGGGAGGTGTTGCTGTTTATGCCCATAGCAGTCTAAATTGCAAACAATTTAATCTACTTTTCCAAACATTCAACGCGGTCGGTCTGACTTTCTTTATAAATTCTAAATTAGTTTGTATTATTTGTATTTATCGTCTTGGATATACAGATATCTCCAGTTTTATTGATGAATTCAGTGGGCTTTTGGAAGGTCTATCCCACTCTAACTTAATTATCATGGGTGATTTTAATATCGACTTCCTCAAGCAGAACGCAATGCTTGATAGGCTGCTAATTTTATTATCGGAACATGGTTTGGATAATATTCTTGAACCAACACGAATTACAAATACCACAGCTACTTGTATTGATAATGTACTCCATAGATTTGATCAAAGGTATTTTCCGGTAGTTTCTTACAGTGTATTAGACCTTAAAATTTCAGATCACTGTTTAATTGAAATTAAAATAACAGGAACCTTTAACATTAAATCTAATTCTCGGCGAACCTTTGAAGTTTTACAGATTCATTTCAATAAGCTAAAGGAACTACTATTGTATGAAGTATGGACTGATGTTTATTCTTGCCTAGATGCTTCTAAGGCCTACGATAATTTTATTAAAATCGTTAAAGGGCACTTCCATTAAGTTGTTTGCCAATAGATCAACGAAGCTAAAGCCATGGATGTCTGATGATCTATTGAGACTTATACGTAAAAGAAATAATATTTGTCGCCTTGCAAAAAAACATAACAGCAACCGTAAATTGAAACAATATAGCTTGACGCTGTGTGACTCTGTTAACCTACAAATTGATATAGCCAAAAAAAGCTTTTATTCTCAAAAGTTCAGCAACAATGGTAGTGATGCTCGTAAAAATTGGAAAACAGTCAATGAAATAATTAACGGACAGCCTGATTCAGTTGAAATTAAAGAAACTGTTAATCAAAGAGGCTGCAAAATATCTGGTCCAGTGCAGATTGCAAATGAATTTAACGAGTTCTTTACTAGTGTTGGTGATGCAAATGCTGCCAGTCTCCTCTTGAATGATGACAAAAATAGATTAATATGTCAATATTACCAATCTATAGATAGTTGCGTTTTTTCGGAAATTTCATCTGAAGAAGTGTATTTTACAATTCTTTCGCTAAAAAATAATTCAACTCCTGGTTTGGATGGGATTTCAAATAATATTGTTAAAAAAATGTCCTGGTTCTTAGTTGATGTCTTATCTTTTATTTTCAATTTAAGCTTGGTAACTGGAATTTTTCCTACATCGTTAAAGCGAGCCTTAGTTGTTCCGATCTTTAAAAATAATGATAAAACAAGTATGAACAACTATAGACCAATCTCTCTACTTTCGGTCTTCTCGAAAATATTTGAAAAAGCCATAAAAAGTAGAATCGTTTTCTTCCTAGAAAAAAGAGACTTTTTCTCTCCTGACCAATATGGTTTTAGGAAAAATAAAAATACGGAACAAGCTATTGTATCTTTCCTAGAACAAGTAACTGAACATATTGATAAAGGGTCCAAGGTATCTGCTCTATTTATAGACTTAACAAAGGCTTTTGACAGAGTTCAACATAGCACATTGTTAAAAAAGCTATATTGTTGTGGATTCAGAGGGATAACCCGGGATTGGTTGTCCTCGTATTTGTATGGGCGAACGCAATTGGTTAGAGTAAATGGACAATTAAGTAAAGAGTTACCGATAAATGTGGGAGTCCCACAGGGTTCTGTCTTAGGACCTTTATTATTTTTAGTGTATGTAAACGGTATCTTTCGACAACAATTTCGAGGGTCTCCAACTGCTTTTGCTGACGATTTCTCGTTTACATATGCTAGTCCAAGTTATCAAGATAATATCATGCTCATAGATCATGATTTAAAAAGTTTGTCTATTTGGTTGGAAGCACATAATTTTGTTTTGAGTCACAAAACGAAATTATTACAGTTTAGGGATACCTCATCGTTGTATCTTGAGACAACGTATCATACTTTCAAATGCAGCAGAAACAATAACACGCAATGCCCTCCTAATGACTGCTTCTTAGTGAACACTGTTGATGAATTTCGATATCTAGGTATTATTATTGATCGAGATTTAAATTGGAAAGCGCACACACAAGGACTGAAAACTAGACTATCATTGGTCTCCAGAAAAATGTATGTCTTACGGCTATTTTGTCCGCAATATTTACTTAGGACGATTTACTTTGCATTAGCGGACTCAATACTGCAATATGGTTTATCATGTTGGGGTAGTGCTTGCAATGCTACACTACGTCCTATCTACGTGCGACAAAAGCAGTTAATCAGAATAATGTGCTTTAAACCATCTTTTTCGCCTTCGTGGCCATTATTTGAAAATCTCAGCATACTTCCTCTACGTCACATATTCGTCTTCAAGGTACTTAGAATATTCTATGTTAAAAGTGGGAATAATTTTGTGACTCATGCAGGGTATAATCTCAGATCAAATCATACTTTCTTGAAACATATTCCTAAGTTTAGATTAGATCTACGGAGAAACTTTATTAATATCGTTGCACCAATCATTTTTAACAATTTACCGTTGGATATTCGTAAGTGCGGCAACTTCTCTAGTTTTTCAATATACCTTAAAGAATGGCTTCATCAAACTAAAAATATTGACCATCTTTTTCAACTATTAGTTTAAAATATTATTGTTTTTGTTTTTATTGGTTTTAAAATTATATATGTTAAAATTAAATGGTGTAGTTTAAGAGGTTTTAATATATTCATGTGTAGTAATTAAGATGTAGTTATAATTTTATTATACAATTTTTGTTTCTCTCAATTTTAACTGTAAAATAATTTGATTTTAAATTGATTTTAATTTTGTAAATAGAATTCAAATATTTTTTTGTGGCTTAGAATCAGGGGACCAGTCACATGATCTATTTGATCCAATGGTTCTCTTATCTTACCTTCTTAATCTTGTTAGTTTTAATAATGTTTTACACACAATGTATTTTATTTATAATGATTAAGCTGGTAATGAAATAAAATAAAAAAAATAAAAAAAAATTTAATTTCAGGAGTATTAAGATGATTGTGGAATAATATTTCGTGTGTAAGGTTGATGTATCCGGAGTGATTTAATCAATCAATTTTGTTTTAGGATCCTGAAAACTGTTAATGTTGAAATATATTTATGGAAATTCCCAGATGTTCGTGGAATATTAATATTTTTTTTTGTCTCAGGTTACTGATTTAAAGAAGCAATTGTTGAAAACCATTATAATCGTTATCCATTGAACCTATTTAACCTTTATCCATCATCTAGTAGATTAGAAGTAGATTAGAATTGTGCTGTACGATCGCTAGGTGTTTGAAATAGGATCGTTCCGTCCCAAAAAACAAAAAAAGCCTTTCCTATCCTTCCTATTGTGTAGCGTTTAGCATGATTTGGAGGGTATCGTATTCAAAACAAAAATAATTTAATTGAAACAATAAAAAAAAAATACAAATATTATGATGAAAATTCTAGTAAAATAAAGAACCAAAAAAAAAAACTGTCCACACCATGCTTGCAATAGATTTGACCTACTCAGGGACTCAAGCGGTTGTTGCGCGGCTAAGCGTCAGGGGATTGGGGTGGGTATAAGAGTATGAGTAGGCCAGGGTTAACCGCTATTAGGAAATACTAATTACCTATATACCGACATACCGACCGTTACACTCACCCTAGTTCATCCTCAATTCAATAATTCACTCTCTCATTGTAATTAATTTTACAAAGCAATAACTTTCATTTATAAAATTATTATTAACGAACAATATGCTAGACAAGTTATAATTTGTTTTTAATGTTCAATACATATTGCACAATTTTCTTGTACTTGAAATAACTGTCATTAAGGCGTAAAAACCTTTGTCACATAGAAAAACTTGAACTTCTCGATTAAATTTTATGCAATATATTATCCGATAATTATTCAACGAATATAAAAGAAATGTTTTATTTTCATATTGCTAATTTATTTATTTTTCTTGTCGGGCACTTATCACTTGAACCATGTTCATATTATTATTCACCTTTTTATTTCGGTTAACGTCTTTTTCACTTACACAAGAAAAAAAAAAATGTCTTTTTATATAAATGGCGTATACCTTGTTTATTTTCACCTTTTTCATACGACAAAAAAAAACACGGACTCAATTCTTCTTAATTTAGAACCAGAATTAATAATCAAAAAAAATTGTTTTTTTCCAATATATATAGATGAATAAATAACTTAATCACTAATTATACATTATTATTTTTTTAAATTTTTACACCATTTCCTGATTTTATACTTTTTTACGTTCTGAAGTTTTTACGTTCTGAAAATTTAGCTTTCGTCTTTATATCCCGACATTTACTTCAAAACTGATCTTCCTCAGAAAATTTTCTTTTTCATCCTCGCCAAAAAAATTGCGAAAAAAATCAAAAAAATCTATTTTTGCTAAGTCATTGCAACTGCTTTATCGACCACTCGATATTTTTTCAAAATCAACTGACTTAAATAATTATCGATCGATCGATATTTTTCTTTGACGATAACTTACAATTACCGATTCGTACATCACAATATCGAAGTCAACATTTAGGGATATTTTAAATGAAAGTTTGCTGGCATACACAAAACGTACTTCAGGCGGTTTACATACAAATTCAAAAATAGTTCCGAAACTTGTAACGATGACATTCGAAATCGTTACAAATCGTGGGGACGTCCTACACCCTGAAATGTCTTATGCCGGGCAGAAATTAATTTCAGAAAACTCCAGGTCGTAAAATTTAGTCGTTTTAGCGCAGTAACATGGGATTAAATTTACGTTCGAATATCTTTTATGTGGTACGTGCCTAAACTTTTCCCTTCCAGGTTGCGCAATTTATACGCCACATTTCCAACTTTACACTCAACAATGGCAGGAATGAATTTAGGCGATAGTTTGTACGCAAATTTATATAAATATAAATTCTTGCCATATATAAATTGCTTGCCATTGTCGCTTACAACAAATTCTGGCACAGAAAAGAGAAGAAACACGTCATTTTCGAGGTAATTACAAATCAACGCGGCTGTCGATTCACGTAGAGGTTTCACGAGTACAAATTTGGAGTAGTGATCCAGTATAATGAAAATATACGTATTTCCACGTTTTGATCGAGGATACGGACCCAACAGATTTACGTAAATTCTCTGAAACGGGCGTTCGGAGGTAAACTGATGCCCCATTTCAGGCTTGGTACAATAGTTTACCGCTTTATTCATTTTACATGACTTACATTTTGCAATGAAGTCTTTGACGTCGAGAGCCATTCGATTCCAATAAAATTGTCTTCGAAGTCGCTCGAGTGTTTTAGCTACTCCCATGTGGGCTGATGTTGGAGGTGTATGTGCCTGTTGTATTAACGACCTCGTAAGCTCCATGGGAATAACCAATCGCCAAGTGGGTAAGTCAGTGTCATCATAATGTGTACCAACTGAGGGTGAGTACAATAGTTTATTGTCTTTGACACAAAAGTTGAGACAGTTGGATCCTGATACTTGTACCTTTTTAATTTGCTCTTTGTACTACTCGCTATCAAATGCAGGATCATCCAAATTTATGTGAAGAGGTTCCATATTTTCGTTATTTTGAGCAACATCCCGTTTCGTGAGAACTTCCACCGGGGCAACGAGACTCAGAGAAGAAACTGGCTCTTCAGAGAACGCCCGCGATAACGCATCCGGTACCACGTTCACAGAACCCTTACGATATCCAATTTCGAAATCAAAGGCTTGGAGCTTTAAACTCCACCGAGCTAACCTTCCCGACATATCCTTTTGGGACATAAGCCACCGAAGACTCGCGTGGTCAGTGTAATTCGTGAACGAATACCCTTCTACATACGGTCTAAACTTTTTGACGCTCAGTACCGCTGCGTAACACTCCAGTTCCGTAATGGAGTAGTTCTTTTGAGCGGCATTCAACTTTTGTGATACAAAAGCTATAGGGTGTTCATTTCCAGCGGAATCCAATTGGAATAGCACGCTTCCTACACCAACGGTACTGGCGTCACATTGTATGTAGAAGGGTTTCTGAAAATCGGGATTTACCAAGACGGGCGCAGATGTCAAGGATTGTTTTAATAAATTGAATGACTTGTCAGCAGTCTCGGACCAGTTAATTTTCGAGCCTTTCTTCGTAAGGTCTGTGAGTGGAGAAGCTATGGTGGCAAAATTTCGGATGAAACGCCGGTACCAGCCGCACATACCAAGAAAACTCCGAACTTGTTTAGTGGTCTTGGGTACGGGGTAATCAACAATCACTTTAACTTTTTCGCCATTGGTTCGAAGACAACCATCTCCTACTACGTATCCCAAATATTTCACCTCCTTAAGCAAAAACCTACTTTTTTCGACATTTATGGTCAATCCTGCTTTTTTCAAAAGACTCGCAACTTCGCGAAGAAGGGCGAAATGATCTCCAAGAGTGGCAGAGGTTATTAGGAGATCGTCTAAGTAGACGAACACACAGTCGTGTAATTGATGCGGGATCACCCTGTGCATGAGGCGGCACATCGTTTGTGGTGCATTGCACAAACCGAAAGGCATGACCGTGAATTGATACAAAGGCCGCCCAGGTACCGTAAATGCCGTCTTATCTCTGGATTGTGGGTCAAGCGGGATCTGCCAGAAGGCATCTTTCAAGTCGATGCTTGATATAAATCTTGTTTGATCCAACCGACCCAACAATCCGTCGATAAGCGGTAATGGATACGCATCCTTGACGGTAACTTTGTTCAATTCACGGGCATCCAAACACAAACGAACCTTACCATTTGCCTTCGATACAAGGGTGACCGGCGAACACCAAGAGCTCTGGGATTCCTCAATGACACCCAAAGAGATCATTCTGTCCAACTCCGCGTACATGCGAGTCTAAACAGCGGGAGATATAGCATAGAAACGTTGCTTGATAGGTTTAGCTGTGCTGACATCGATGGAGTGCGTGACAAGATTGGTTTTGCCGAGACCGAGTTGTGCAAATGACGGAAATTGCTCCGTAATTGCTTTCAGTGTTAAGTCTTCTTCAGACGAGAGATTGTGGAACTGATAAGCGTCAAGTTTTACGTCATTGGTGGTGGAGACAGAAGCTAACGATGCGATATTTGGCGTGATTCCGAACAAGTTCCAGAAGTCAATACCTAAATACAGAGGTTGCTCTAATGATGGAACTATGTATAATCGCATTCGCTTTTCACGGCCGTTAAATACTATTTGAGCAGTAATGTAACCAAAAATTCGTTGCGGTTGTCCACTTGCTGTATTAACAACCCCCGGAAAGCTGTGAAATTTATTGGTAGAATTGCACAAATATTTTTCTGAACCAGCTCCTAAAATACTGATGGTGGCTCCACTATCCAAAAGACCATTATATACAATACCATTTATCGAGACTTGCGCGTACGGCCGTTTATCACAAGGATCATTGTTGATTATCGAAGATATTATATCAGACGTAATATTTCTTCTTGATTGCCAGTAATTTCTGCTGCGCGATCGATGTTTTAAATTGTATTGTCGTTTATTATTTACTAGATTGGAAGAGTGTTTTACGTTTTCTACAGAATCTTGTAAACATTCGGAAGAAGTTAATAAATCGGATACCTTGACGGAAAAAGAGCACCGTGTACCACAATTATCACTAGAATGTTGATACTTCTGAACAAGTGTGTTTCGGTTAGGATATGGTTCAGCAGAATGAAAGGAGCTATTGGAAGCTTCTGAGTTTACCTCGAATTGTTCATCCTCCCAAGGTTGTTTAAGGAAGGATCTGTATTCGCCGATGCATTCTGCTGCTGAGAACTGGGTTGATAATGTCTCGGGGGACCCTGGTTCCCAGACCTCCACTGGCCCCGTGCACCGTTTTCCGAACAACGTGGACATTTTGGGGATGTTGTGTCTTTTAGTCCACACTTGTAGCAAAACCAACCAGTAGGTGGCTTTGGACAATCACTAAATGCATGACCTAAATCGTCGCAGTTATAGCAGATTATGTATGTATTGTTTCGGTGAGGGGAATTGGAATCGAATTGTGGGCGGGTTATCAGAGGTCTTTCTGGTTGTTGTGGTGAAAGCATATTTGTCCTTTGGATAGCATTGATTTGTGGACTCATACAATATTGGTAGGACCCGGGACTGTTTGTGTCTAGTTGCGTGTTCATCACATTTTCATAATTTGCGCTGGGGTCCGATTCTAAGGAATGTATGCTACGCCTTTGCGGAATAACCTTGTCAGAATCTTGGAATGTGACTCGCTTAAAGGGAACAAAGCCATCGGGATCTATTTTTAATTCAGACCAAGTATTCTCCCAACTCATACAACTACTTAACAAATCTCCGAGAGAATCAAGATGACGATCTGTTAATTGATAACGCAAACCTGGTCTCATATTTTTCATAAGCACTTTGATGAGCTGTTTGTCAGAGTAGGGAGTACTCAATTGGAAGGTTAAACTACACACTTGTTCATAAAACTCCAGAAAAGACTCTTTAGGAAATTGCTTTCTAGACTCAATTTTATTTTCAATGTCGATGTCTGGTCGTCTAGTTTGAAAGCGTTCTACCATGGTATGCCGAACTTCTTGCCAATTCGCTTGAGGGTTTTGTTGCCGATACCTCCAATACCAGTTCGATGCGACTCCTTTTAAAACAAAGCTAACCTCAGTCAAAAGTTGCTCGTTCGCTAAATGCATAGATGATGCTAATGTTTCTAATTGGAATAGAAACAAATTAATGGGAATGCCCGTTGGTGATCCATCAAAAGACAAACCACTTCGCGATAAACCACGTGAATCTGGTGCATATTTAACTTGTGTTGGATTAGGCTGTGTATAATAATTATTCTCAATTTGACCAACATTATTCTGAGACGAATGAGGTATATTTGGTTGAGGTATGTAGGGCGTATTAAACATATGATTATAATTAGCGGTAGGTTGCTTTATTGGAGGAGGCCTATGATACTGCCAATTTTGAGAGGTACTTGCGACGGCTGCCGACATTTGTGGCAAAGTAATTGCTGGTTTATACATCTCGTTTGCGAATGGTAACTGGGTTGGTTGCATTACCGAGTATGACATAAAGGTTTGACTATTCTGGGCTTGTGTTTTGATAGGTGGCTCCTGCAATGGTTCTTTTGTGTTACGCTTCAAATCATAACACTCTTTACTTAGTGATAATACCTGTTCGGATAACTGACGGATTTGCTCCATCATACGGTTCATTTCCGACGACTGATCAGCACGATGTGAAATAGTAGAGGTTCCTGGTATAGAAAGTGTTTTATGATTATCGTCACAGTTCTGAATCATTTCGATATGCACTGAGTTGGCTGTATCAATGGATTCATCAAACTTGTCCTGGTCATTTAAGAAGTTCTGTAGTGTGCCTATTAATTTTTCACAGGGTTGTAATGCATTGCTAGCTGGTCCAGCATACGTTGGAGAAGTAGTAGCACGCCTTAACAGACTTGCAATATGAAGGAGTTTAGATTCTATTGTACGGGCAGACTGTACTTGTTAATCAGTTTCTAAACTACGGATGGAACTAATTTCCTGCTTTATCATTTCTAGGTTAAGACAGCATTTATTTATTTCCAAGCCAGGTCGTTTACACGCGCTTTCGTTCATCTTAGAGGGTGCTTTTTTTTCCCTTCTTCTTCTGCGATCACTTGGTTTTGTAGAGTTTGAATTGCGGAATCTTCATCGACTGCAATTTTACGCACTTCACATTCGATTTCAAATTCGTTTCGATTTAACAAAAACACATTCATTTTAAAAAAATTCAATTTCACCGAAGAGAAAAAAAAAAAATATAGAAAAACTAATATGAAGAAATACGATATTTCTATACGTACAAATAAGTTGCGATTACAAATGTGTAAACTCTCAAAGACGAAAAAAAAATCCTTGTAAAAGTATTTGAACAGTAATGCCAAATTCGAAAAAAATATATAATTACAAACAAAAAATCAATCCCAAATTGTTGCTGAGAATTGTGTGTATGACTACGATATTGTGTACGGAATGACAACTGAATGAGTAACATACAAAGTAAATTTCAATCGATCGTAAATTGAATTGAACGAAGAAAAAAAACGATAATAGTAATGATAAAGCCCGATATTGCGACTTGCCAAAAATATGATTAATTGATAAATTATTAAATTAGAACAACAATATGTTTATAAAAAAAAATACGTTTTGCTAGATTAATCGATCGCAAGAAAAAGATTCAAAAAATTTTTAAATATGGAATCCAATTAAAAAAATAAAAAATGTATAATATAATATATAAGTATATATAGATATAATATGTATATATAACGATAATTGCAAAATAATTTGAATCGAAGAGGATGAACTAGAATGAGTGCCGTAGATTTATGAATAATAAAATCTGTTACTTAGTTTTCGTAATTAGTATAGGTAATTAGCATTGAAAGGAAAGGGATCGGAATAGTGGAAGAATTAATGAATTACAATAAACCCGCCAGTAATTCAAACAGTGTTTATAACCGGATACGATGTAACGGATCAATTGCAATCAAATTAACTGATAAATTAAATTAGATAACCGAATCACCTGGGACTACAAATCAAACTCTTTGCAGAGGAAAATGTATCAAATCCGAAGTAATACGACAACTGTTAATTGAAATTGATTTCGAAAACCAGAAAAGATCGTAAAAATCAACACCAATGGCGGAAACATATCATTTCTGATTTGACAAAGCAATTTTACATTAACGGAATTAGAAAAATTTAATAATGTTATGAAAAGAGAAAAAAAAATTTAACATCTATATTGAACGTCTAGATCAACAAAAAAAATTCAGATTTTAGACAGAATATAGAAGCATAAAAAAAAATTAAATGGAATAATTGATAAAAGGAAAGAGAAAAAAAAATTAACTAAAAAGCCGTTTTAGTTTGGGCGCCACTGTAGCGTTTAGCATGATTTGGAGGGTATCGCATTCAAAAAAAAAAATAATTTAATTGAAACAATAAAAAACAAATACAAATATTATGATGAAAATTCTAGTAAAATAAAGAACCAAAAAAAAATACTGTCCACACCATGCTTGCTGTAGATTTGACCTACTCAGGGACTCAAGCGGTTGTTGCGCGGCTAAGCGTCAGGGGAGTGGGGTGGGTATAAGAGTATGAGTAGGCCAGGGTTAACCGCTATTAGGAAATACTAATTACCTATATACCGACATACCGACCGTTACACTCACCCTAGTTCATCCTCAATTCAATAATTCACTCTCTCATTGTAATTAATTTTACAAAGCAATAACTTTCCGTAAAACAACAAATCATAATTTATTAATCGAAAAAAAAAGTAAAACAAAAAAAATTCAGTGATTACAAAAAATTAATTATGGATAATAAATAAAAAAAAAAGATATAAATTAACTAGCTACTACCTAACCTAACAAGACTTAACTAAGTCTTAACTACCCACCACCAAATTATTATATAAGAAAATAAAATCTTGACTAAAAATTCATATAAGCCGAAAATATATAATTTAATTTAAAGGTAATAAAATGCAAGAACAAAATAATTAAAATTTAAGACCAGGGTAATTATATGTTGTAAATCCTTACGGTTCGGTTTAAGGTTGTATGACTGTTGAATGATGACCAAAAGAATCCGGCCGTTAAATAGTGTTGATTGTAGAATAAGTTGATGGAAATACAAATTACAAGCTTTCATACAGCTTTCTTATTTCACTGTGATATTATAATATAGATTAATTTCAGTTTATATTTATTTATTTTTATATAAAAAAAAAAGTCTAAGTCGTTTCACATATGACTATTTTGTTGTATTCATTTATAAAATTATTATTAACGAACAATATGCTAGACAAGTTATAATTTGTTTTTAATGTTCAATACATATTGCACAATTTTCTTGTACTTGAAATAACTGTCATTTAGGCGTAAAAACCTTTGTCACATAGAAAAACTTGAACTTCTCGATTAAATTTTATGCAATATATTATCCGATAATTATTCAACGAATATAAAAGAAATGTTTTATTTTCATATTGCTAATTTATTTATTTTTCTTGTCGGGCACTTATCACTTACTAAGTGGTAAAAAGGTGAATAATAATATGAACTACCTTAGTAGTAATCCCTTACTACTAAGGTAGTTCATATTATTATTCACCTTTTTATTTCGGTTAACGTCTTTTTCACTTACACAAGAAAAAAAAAAATTGTCTTTTTATATAAATGGCGTATACCTTGTTTATTTTCACCTTTTTCATACGACAAAAAAAAACACGGACTCAATTCTTCTTAATTTAGAACCAGAATTAATAATCAAAAAAAAATTGTTTTTTTCCAATATATATAGATGAATAAATAACTTAATCACTAATTATACATTATTTTTTTAAATTTTTACACCATTTCCTGATTTTATACTTAAATCAAATAAAATAAAATTGTAAATTAATTTTTCTCAATCAAAGTTTTTACGTTCTGAAAATTTAGCTTTCGTCTTTATATCCCGACATTTACTTCAAAACTGATCTTCCCAGCAAAAAATTTTCTTTTTCATCCTCGCCAAAAAAAATTGCGAAAAAAAATCAAAAAAATCTATTTTTGCTAAGTCATTGCAACTGCTTTATCGACCACTCGATATTTTTTCAAAATCAACTGACTTAAATTATCGATCGATCGATATTTTTGACGATAACTTACAGTTACCGATTCGTACATCACAATATCGGAGTCAACATTTAGGGATATTTTAAATGAAAGTTTGCTGGCATACGTACTTCAGGCGGTTTACATAGAAATTCAAAAATAGTTCCGAAACTTGTAACGATGACATTCGAAATCGTTACAATTGTTATGTGTAAACAGGCTGTAGAATAGGCCCGGCGCTATCCGGGAAACTTGGCAAGTAGTTGGTTCTACAGTCCAATCAATCAATCAATCATACCTAGATTTAATTTTTGGTTAATAATTATATTTCTATAGTTCGTACATCTAATTATCAATTAAATTATCTTATAGTTAGCTATATTTATATATAAGATATAAGTAGTATTTATAATTTATTAATTGAATTTGATATCCTTAGCGAAAGCATCGCGTATTTTCCAAAAATTTTCACTCGTTACCTCAACATAGCATTGTATTTCTCGATTTTAATTCTCTTTTGGGATATAAATATTTCAAAATGGACGGACAAGTGTACGAATATATCAAAAATTTAGAGAAAGATGAACGAATTGTAGAATGTGCCATCTGTGGGATAGACGTGGATTACGATGACGCTCCGACTCTCCTAGGCAAAGCTCTCCAACGAGAACTTGATGATCCTCAACAGACAATAACTAAATCTCACATAATAGCCCTCTCTAAGGTAGAGCTGGAAGCTGCTCGCGAGGCCTATTCCATTCTCGATTCGCATAACAGAAATAAATCACATCGTAGTGGAGTTACCGCAGAGGCTTACTTCCGTAGTATTCATTGGATGAAGCGGTTAAAACGGCTGAAAGCTTCCTATGGCGATGCCGTTAATATAACTAATTTAACAATCAATTTTAAACGGCGAAACGTACGCTGGAAGACAATATTTCTTCTGCGCCGATTACCCAAGGGCCATTGTTTTCAGATGGCGTAACATCCACAGCAACTGTGACAAGTGTTAACATGAATACCAAAGCCTCGGTTACGAAAGTTAACAAGTTATAGGGAGAAGACGAAGAACAGTAGCTTCAATTGGGCAGGAACTATTTCACCAAAATTACCATCATACACCGGGTTTCGGAGAACCTCCTCCTCCTGTGAGCGAACCTTTAAAGGTTGGTGGTCAATACGTTGAGCAATCATTTTTTTTCCACCCTATTGACGATCTTGAAGTTTCTAAAGCAATTACTTCTTTAAAATCAAGCAACTCTTACGATATGTTCGGTTTTAGCAATAACTTAATTAAAAATTCCATTAGTTTTATATGTCCTCCTTTATATGTCATATTTTTAATTGTTGTTTTGAAACCGGTATTGTTCCTGAAATTTTGAAGTCAGCAATTGTACTATCTCTTCATAAAAATGGTTCCAGATGCGATTTAAATAATTACCGGCCGATCGCACTACAACCAGTTTTGTTAAAAATAATGGAGAAAATTATTAAATTTAGAATGGTGGTCTTTTTAGAGAAGTATGGTATTATAAGTTGTTATCAGCACGGTTTTCGCAATGGGTTTTCCACTGAGTCTGCTTTAATTGAATTTTTAAATGGCGTGCATGCATCGCTAAATAATTCCAACTCTTGCGCTGGGCTTTTTGTAGACATAAAAAAAGCCTTTGACATGGTTGATCATAATCTTCTATTGCATAAGCTTTCTAAAATCGGTTTCAGAGGAAACATTAATAATTGGTTTAAATCATATCTTGCAAATCGTAATCATGTTGTTAAGGTGAATGGAACTATGAGCTGTCCTTATGTTTTAAACATTGGCGTTCCTCAAGGTTCCGTCTTGGAACCCCTTTTATTTTTGATTTACATAAACTCAATTTTTAGTACAAATTTGGCAGGCACGATTGTTGCCTTTGCAGATGATATGAGCTTATGTTATCGTGGGTCCTCACAAACTGATGTTTGCCGTAAAATTACAGCGGACCTTTTAGTTTTAAGGAAATGGTTTGACCAGCATTTCTTAATTTTAAGTGACAAACTAAGATTATGCATTTTAGTTTGAGTGGCAGTATTTTACATTCACCGTCAACGTATCATTCCAGTTTTTGTAATGCCGTTAATTGCTCCAGCTCGTGCATTTCCATTGAAGCTGTTGAGAGTTTCAAGTATCTTGGAATTATTGTTGATTGTAATCTGAGTTGGAAGCATCATGTCGATAAACTAAAAAAGTCTCTCAGCAATGCATTACGAACCTTATATCTATTAAGACCTGTAGCTCCTAAATCGGTATTGCTAAAATTCTACTATGCCTGTATTAACTCTAGGCTCGAATATGCTTTATCGTGTTGGGGTGGTTGCTATCATTCAACTTTAAAAATTCTCATTATTGTTCAGAAATATGCTATTCGTATCATGTGTTTTAAGTCTTCGCGGGTTTCTGCATGGCCATTATTTTTGAGTTTTAAAGTTTTACCATTACAACATCTATATGTTTATAAGGTTTTACGTTTATTTTATTTGCGAAGTGGGCACCGATTATTGAGATCAAATGTGCGATACAACATTAGGAACAATGATCAGTTCTTATTTGTTGTTCCACATTTTTTTAGTGAACATTTTAGAAAATATTTCCTGGTAACTGCTCCTTCCTTATTTAACCAACTTCCACTTAGCATACGGCAACAAATAAATTCAAAATCGTTTCTCAAATTACTTAAAGTTTGGCTTTTTGAGCACCCTATTATCGATTTCTTATTTAGAGTTTTAGTCTGATGCAGTTTAATTTTAATTTTAGTTTCAATTGTCTATATTTTTTATATTTTTTTTTGTTAAATTTTTATTGTAATATTCATAACTTTGTTTTTCAAATTTTTCTTGTTAAAGGGTAGATCAATACTACCGGTAAATCGGTGATGATTACCCTACTCATTTATTTTCATTTTGTATATTATTATTATTATCTGTAAAAAAAATTGGTTTGAAAATAAATGATAAGCCTGCGTGCTTTAATTAAAAAAAAAAAAAAAAAAAAAAAAAAAAATACGGTCAAGACTCCAGCTTTGACTTGACTACTCTCCAAAATATAACATTAACAGATATTTCCCGCCGAAGTAGAAGTTATCCTTTGACGGAAGTAAATGAGGCTTAGATATTTACGATTTCGTATTCCGCCTTGAATTATTTGCTAAACGAGATGGCTTTCCACAAGATCAACTTCCCTTGATTATTCATATTTTTGTGTCCGAATGGGCCGAAAAATGATTATGGGTATTTACTAGAGGTCATCCGGAATGCTCTCTTATTCAGATTCTCAAGCCATAAAACCGAGCGAGAAACTAGGCGAAGAATAGAGAGACGAATGCAAAGAGGTAAAGAATCTTTTAATGACTTTTCGTTGGAAATGCAGACGCTGAATGGCCGATTAATTAATCGTTTTTCTGAGCCAGAATTGATAGAAATTCTTAGGGAGAATATGCATTCTGCGTTGCAAACAATGACCCTGCAAAGAGATTTCCCATCTATCGACTATCTTCGAAATGTTTGCCAGAAATATGAGAGACTTTGGATGAATTCCGGTTACGAGTTAAAAAATAGTTCAGAACACCTAGGCCAACGAGTGATGTTTCACGAAGTGCTTATGGGTCAAGAGGCTCTGAATCTTTCTGTAAATTCACTCGAGATCGAAGATACCAAAGAAAATCCAGAGCTTTCGGCTATTCGCGCAACACAAAAAGACGGTAAAAATAATGCAGATTTCTTAATTTGTTGGAACTGCAAAGATCTTGGTCATCGATATCAAGACTGCGCGCTAAAGAATTTACTGAAGTATTTTGCTTTGGCTGTGGAAAATCTGGAGTAAGAAAGCCAAATTGTACTCACTGTCAAAATACTTTGTCGTCAAACTTTCAACCGAACGTACTACGATCTTGGGGGTACCGTTCGGGTCCAGCCCAACTGCCACCCAGATCTTAAGCAATAACTGTCCTTTAAAGAAGATCCCGATAAGTCAAAGTACCCAACTTAATCAAACTCCCGAATTTGAGACAATGGATCCAACTAACCTATGTCCGTCCTCCACGACTGAACCAACTATATTTCCACCGTCAAGCAACGTTTGCAAAATCCAAACTCCCTCAGCCAGAGTCGAAACTTCTCGAAAAAAATGTGAAAAGCAAATCTATGTCAGGAAGATTCGATCAAAACTTATTTGAATAAACGGAAGATATTGTCGAAGCTTGCTGCCTCAACCATAATCCATATGGAAAGCGACCGGAGACCACACGTTGTAGTTAAAATAAATAATACCGAACTAACTGGACTATTGGACAGCGGGGCAACCATTAGTAAAATTGGAAAGGATGCTTTCTCTCTAATAAAGCAGTGTGAACTCTGTTTAAAATCCGAGGTAAAAACGGCTGATGGAACCCCAAATACTATAGTTGGATATGTTAATACACCTGTCAGTTACAACAACATAACCGTTACCATGAGGTTATATGTGGCCCCGAATCTGCAAGGAAATTTATACTTAGGTATTGACTTTTGGTCCAATTTTAATTTAGCCCCGAACGTTATCGGTGAACTATTTCAAGTGTCAGATCCCGAGTAACATTCGTTAACTTCCGAACAGAGTCAAAAATTAGCATACCACAAACAAAGATTCCCTTCATTTGAAGTCAAAGGGTTAGGCAGAACCACCGCGCTAGAACACGTAATCGACGTAGGTACGACTGAGCCAATAAAGCAAAGATTCTATAACGTGTCTCCCGCAGTGCAAGACTTAATGTACGCTGAGCTAGACCGCTTGATCGAGCTAGGAGTAGTGGAAGAAAGCAAGAGCGTTTGGTGTTCCCTATTCGTTTTGGTGCGGAAAGCAAACGAGAAATCCTGACTTTGTTTAGATTCCCGCAAACTAAATCAATTTACGAAAAAAGATGCATATCCCCTTCTGCTTGATGGACTGTGGAGCAGGTTACACGAGACAAAGTATATCACGGCCATTGATTTGAAATATGCCTTTTGGCAGGTGCCCCTCGTAAAAGCATCGCGCGATAAAACGGCATTCACCGTGCCTGGTAGACCCCTCTACTAGTTTACGGTGATGCCGTTTGGCCTATGTAATGCGGCACAAACAATGTGTCGTCTGATGGACAGAATGATCCCGCACCAGTACCATGATCGCGAGTTCGTCTATTTAGATGACCTGCTCATCATTTGAGCAACACTAGATGAACATTTTAAGCCACTAGAGACAGTAGCCAAGTTGTTAAGCGACGCCGCATTAACCATAAATCTCAGCAAAAGTAGATTCGTAATGCAAGAGATTAAATACCTCGGGAATCTGGTCGGTGCACATGGTCTCCGAACCGATCCTGCCAAAGTCGAACCTATATGCAATTTCCCTGTTACTACGAGTGTAAAACAAACGAGGCGTTTGCTTGGAATGGCAGGATGGTATCGGAGATTCATACCAAACTATGCGGATTTAACAGCCCCCTTTACGGACTTACTAAGAAAGTCAGTGAAATTTACGTGGACGCCGGAGGCTCAGTCAGCATTTGAACAACGCAAAATTCTATTAACCACCGCTCCAACTTTAACTAACCCAAATTATTCCGAGCCTTTCTTAATTCGTTGCGATGCAAGCACCGCTGGAGTAGGCGGGGTGTTGTTTAGACTAGACAAAGATGGCGGGAAAGGCCGATATCGTTTGTATCACATAAACTGAACAAGGCACAACAAAAATATACGGTCACGGAGTTGAAATGCCTGTCAGCGATCATTAGCATGACCATATATTGAAGGCTATCATTTTAAAGTCATTACAGACCACGCAAGTCTGAAGTGGCTGATGTCCCAAAAACACCTCAATGGTCGTTTGGCCAGGTGTAGCCGGAAATTGCAAGACAATTTTGTAATTGAACATCAGCGCGGGTCATTAAATGTGGTTCCCGACACTTTGTCACGAGCTTTCTTCGACACGTTGGAAGGGTTTGAAAATTGTCTTCCACTACTGGGAGCTATTGATCTTAAGTCTCCACACTTTGATGACAAAAAATACACCGAACTAATAACCAGAGTCAAAGAGTCACCAGAGTGTTTCCCTAGTCATAGAGTGATCGAGAATAGGTTGCATATACGAATTGAACCGAATCGAGACGTTGAATTAACGGATATTCCCGTCTGGAAATTATGTATTCCGAACGGTTTGACCAGTGAACTTATATCTCAAGAACACTGTGATCCTCTTCTTCACAAAGAGGTAATTTTAAAACCTTGGATCGTCTGAGGCGATATTATTTTTGGCCAGGTATGCGTAACCAAGTCCGAGATTTCATTGCGCAGTGCGAAACCTGTAAAACCAAGAAAGCACCAAATCAAGTAATGAAGCCGCCCATAAGAAATCCTATTATCGTTGAGAAACCTTTTCAAAAGTTATACGTAGATATTTTAGGCCCATACCATCGGTCTCGTAAGGGTTATACGGTAATCCTAATCGTGCCAGACCAATTATCCAAATTTGTGTTGCTAAAACCTATGACGAAAGCGACGACTGATAAGATTTTGGAGTTTATGGTGAATGAGGTACGGCTACGTATACGGGGTCCCGGAGTTTATTCATTCGGATAATGGATCTCAGTTTATTTCGAAAGAATTTTCCAGTATGACGACTGAATATAATATAACTCACACTCGTACGGCAGTCTATTCACCGCAATTAAACGACTCTGAGCGAGTGAATCGTTCGATCGTGGCGGCCATACGAGCTTATGTCAAAAAGGACCATCGTAATTGGGACGAACATTTATCAGAAATCGGAAAAGCGTTGAGAAGTTCGATTCATGAGTCCTCACTTTACACTCTTCGGATGCCACCGCATGAACCACGCGAACGAATACAAACTGCTTCGAGAAATCAAGTGTCTTGAGGAGAATGAAACATCGGTTTACTGCATGCCTTTACTTATGCAAACGGTACAAGCAGAAGTCCATAAAAATTTAGCAGTTGCTTTTCAAAAATATTCCCAGCCTTATAACCTCCGCACTCGTTAACCAGCTTTTGGACCGGGAGATGTCGTTTACGTAAGAGAACACCCGCAAAGTAATGCTGGAACGTATCATTGTGCAAAATTTGCCCCAAAATTTCGCAAAGCCCGTATTCGAAAACAAATTGGGTTCGTGAATTTCGAAATCGAAAGTGAAGGCGGAAAATTGTTGGGCATATTTCATGCAAAAGACATCAGAAAATAATTTTCAACATTGTTTGGCCTGAAGTTGAGCGAACGTTCTGAATCAAACAAAGTTGTGCTATAACCGCCGGTGTGGTTTAAAAATGGTCCGGCGAACAGAAATGGTGTGGAACGCATCTTTGACTTATTTTCACAATACGAATGTCGGCCTGAATGTCGGCGACAATATTTGATGGTACGATTTGCAAGTGTTATAAAATATAACACTTTAGATTTAAAATTACTCGAGGTTTAATAAACTTTTTTTTTACGAAACATAAATGTGTAAGAATCAGAACAATCAGTTTCGAACAAATGAGACTATTGATTTGAAAAAATCAGTCTTCTCATCAGTTCGCGACGACTGATGTTGTACTATTACTTTGGAATATTGTCTATATATATAGAACATACCATGTAGTTGTACTACTAGCGAATTACTGCATAGCGTACGAAATTTGATTCTTTCACATTTAAATCTATATTCTATTTTTAACAACTAACTTTTCGCATTCACGAATTTTATTATATAGTTTACTTTTGGTTTTTGCAATTGTAATGGTGTTATTGTGATTGTTCTGTATATTGGTATATTTCAGCACTCTCGAATTAAATACACAAATCGTAGGAAATTCTTCCAGTTAGCGTCACTATCTGTGTGACAACGAATATGATAATCGACACTTACTTATACACAATCAGCTTCCCAACTACCCCATACTTTCTTTCCTTTAACGCTGGATCGCGGATTAATTTGAATTTTTGACCTACAGATGGCTAATGTGTAAGAATCACAACAATCAGTTTCGAACAATGGAGACTTATTGATTTGAAAAAATCAGTCTTCTCATCAGGTCGCGACGACTTATGTTGTATTATTACTTTAGAATATTATCTATATATATATATATAGAACATACCATGTAGTTGTACTACTAGCGAATTACTGCATAGCGTACGAAATTTGATTCTTTCACATTTCCATCTATATTCTATTTTTAACAACTAACTTTTCGTATTCACGAATTTTATTATATATTTTACTTTTAATTTTTGCAATTGTAATGGTGTTATTATGATTGTTCTGTATATTAGTATATTTCAGCACACTCGAATTAAATTAAATACACAAATCGTATGAAATTCCTCCATTTAGCTTCACTATTATCTGTGTGACAACGAATATGATAATCGACACTTACTTATACACAATCAACTTCCCAACCACCCCATACTTTCTTTCCTTTAACGCTGGATCGTGGATAAATTTGAATTGTTGACCTATAGATGGCTAATGTATAAGAATCACAACAATCAGTTTCGAACAAATGAGACTATTGATTTGAAAAAATCAGTCTTCTCATCAGGTCGCGACGACTGATGTTGTATTATTACTTTGGAATATTATCTATATATATAGAACATACCATGTAGTTGTACTACTAGCGAATTACTGCATAGCGTACGAAATTTGATTCTTTCACATTTTCATCTATAATCTATTTTTAACAACTAACTCTTCGTATTCACGAATTTTATTATATATTTTACTTTAAGTTTTTGCAATTGTAATGGTGTTATTGTGATTGTTCTGTATATTGGTATATTTCAGCACTCTCGAATTAGCCATCTATAGGTCAAAAATTCAAATTTATCCGCGATCCAGCGTTAAAGGGAAGAAAGTATGGGGTGGTTGGGAAGTTGATTGTGTATAAGTAAGTGTCGATTATCATATTCGTTGTCACACAGATAGTGACGCTAAATGATCGTAGGGAGAATTTCCTACGATTTGTGCTTTTAATTCGAGAGTGCTAAAATATACCAATATACAGAACAATCACAATAACACCATTACAATTGCAACAACCAAAAGTAAAATATATAATAAAATTCGTGAATGCGAAAAGTTAGTTGTTAAAAATAGAATATAGGTAGAAATGTGAAAGAATCAAATTTCGTACGCTATGCAGTAATTCGCTAGTAGTACAACTACATGGTATGTTCTATATATATAGACAATTTTCCAAAGTAATAATACAACATCAGTCGTCGCGACCTGATGAGAAGACTGATTTTTCAAATCAATAGTCTCATTTGTTCGAAACTGATTGTTGTGGTTCTTACACATTAGCCATCTATAGGTCAAAAATTCAAATTTATCCGCGATCCAGCGTTAAAGGAAAGAAAGTATGGGGTGGTTGGGAAGTTGATTGTGTATAAGTAAGTGTCGATTATCATATTCGTTGTCACACAGATAATAGTGAAGCTAAATGGAGGAATTTCATACGATTTGTGTATTTAATTTAATTCGAGTGTGCTGAAATATACTAATATACAGAACAATCATAATAACACCATTACAATTGCAAAAATTAAAAGTAAAATATATAATAAAATTCGTGAATACGAAAAGTTAGTTGTTAAAAATAGAATATAGATGGAAATGTGAAAGAATCAAATTTCGTACGCTATGCAGTAATTCGCTAGTAGTACAACTACATGGTATGTTCTATATATATATATAGATAATATTCTAAAGTAATAATACAACATAAGTCGTCGCGACCTGATGAGAAGACTGATTTTTTCAAATCAATAAGTCTCCATTGTTCGAAACTGATTGTTGTGATTCTTACACATTAGCCATCTGTAGGTCAAAAATTCAAATTAATCCGCGATCCAGCGTTAAAGGAAAGAAAGTATGGGGTGGTTGGGAAGTTGATTGTGTATAAGTAAGTGTCGATTATCATATTCGTTGTCACACAGATAGTGACGCTAAATGGAAGAATTTCCTACGATTTGTCTATTTATAATTCGAGAGTGCTGAAATATACCAATATACAGAACAATCACAATAACACCATTACAATTGCAAAAACAAAAAGTAAAAACATAAATAATTGCCTAAACGTTCGGTTTATAGACAATCAAAAATTTCCCCGATGACTGTACTGGGCAAAATAGTCGTGTAAGTTCTTTCCAATTTCAACACTCGGTAGAAAACCATCGAAAAGGAAAACAGTTCAGTTATTGAAAGTTGAACACCTTTGGCTGTACCGAGGCGGATACTGTAAACTATTACAATATTGTTTTTTTTGCTGTCACTTGGCGAGGTAAGCGTATTGCTTAAATAATATAATGATTTTACATAATGCGATGTCTATAGTTGTGAGCCTAACGATGTTATTTTTCCTTGTTTCTTTGAATAATTTCATTGATAGCCGGTTTGTAATGAGAAGTGATTATCGAGGCGCGACTTCTCTAAGCGATCCGTACCACCTGGTCCGCACCTTTGTGTGCGTGGCCTCAAGCCAGCTCAAAATAATCGGGCGAATAAGTGGAATATCGTACAAAAATAAATTGTCGACTGCAAAAATCGTACAATGGAAAATATAGGCGGCCACACATACTTATAAACAAAACTCGTGATTGAGGCGATATTCCGGTTAAATAATACTTAAAATTATCGAAGGCAAGGACAAACAATACCGTTTACCGAAAGTATTTGTGTAAATGAAGCCACAAACACGTGATCGTGCAACTCCAGCTGATACCACTAAACACGAGAGAGTTTAACATTGCTGGATTACGGTTTTTTTTGTTTGTACACTGATTGAAGATCGGCAAACAAATAATAACATTAAACGGTGCAGTGCGATCTGAATTTTAGCCAGAACGGTTGGGCATGGTGTAGTTTGTGGGTAAATAAAAAAAAATAAAAAAAAAGGGGAAAAAAAAACTTTAAAGAGAAATATTGCGTTTAGCCATTTTTATTTGTATCCATAAAAAAAATCTAAATAATTTATTGGTTATTTTAAAATTTTACCTAAAATTAGTGCATGCTTGACTAGTATTAATTAGAGTAAGTTTGGTTATAGTGTTATTTTTTTGTGGTGTGAAAAAAAAAAATTTTAAAGTATATAAATAATTTGAAAACAAAAAAAGGGAAAAATAATTAATACGAAAATAGTGTGGAATTCCCAAATTACTCTAAGTTCCAGCACGGCGCATAAGAGCTTTCGTGGGACGTGGATGAGGAAAAATCTGGTGAATTTACTTTACTGAATCTATATGATATTTAAATTTTTTTTATATCTATATTTATATGCTTGCAATACCTATACGTACTACCACAAACCTGGTCCGAAAGAAAAATATAGAAAAACATAATTTTCACACCAACAAAAAAAAAATATAATAATAATAATATTAATTCGATGTATTTTTTTTATTTATTCGGGTCGATTGGTCTATTAGCAAAAAAAAAATGATGATTTTCCGTCGAAGGGAATTGTTAAGTGGTTGTGATATGTATATAGTGAATATAGTGAAGTGACTTGATTTTTGTATCTACGCCCATGTAAGAGTTGTGACTCCCAGATTGGTCGTAAAATAACCCTCCCAACTAAAACACCCGGATCTAACCCTTCCAACTGAAACACCCAGTTACACTTTCTGGAATAACAATTTGGGTTTCTTTGGACTTGTATGTGTAATTTTCTGGCTCGTACTTGTAGTTTCGCGGTTGTGTTGTAAAGTTACTGTTGGCGATTGTTTGAAATTTATTTAATTTTAAGTTTGTGTGTTGATGTTGGTTAAAATTTGGCATTTCGTTGTAACATCTTCGTTGCTCTGGTATATCAGGATTGCTGTTGATAAATTTGTTTTTTCTCTCTGTGTTTATTCTTTTTCGGTAATTGTCCCAAGTATTATTAAATTTTCGACAGTAGTTACATCTGATTTGGTATGATCTTGGATATGGTTGTTGACTGTCGATCGTTGGTAGGGCGAGTGTTGATGATTCATTTAGCTGTGTTGTTGGAATGCCTATTACCGAGTTAAACATGTGCTCAGTTTCTTCTGTTTCGTTTATAATTTCGGTTATATTTACTTTCGGCTTTGCTAGTTATTATTTTATTTTTGTTTATGGTATTGTATAGTCCTTGTTTGAAGGTTTCCACAGCTTGTAATTCTAGATGTTTGTTGTAAATCTGGTCAATAATCAGTTTTTGAAAACTGTCCTTGTATTCATTGAGTGCATCATAAAGTCTTTACCTATAATTTCTGGTTGTTTCTCCATAATTTTGTTTTGTTGTCAAAAATTTCCGTTCCAGTTCCGTCATACAATAGTTTGGTGAATAAATTTCAATAAGTGTTTCTCGCAATGTTGGATAGTCGTGTATCTTTCTGTGATCAATTAGCGTGGATGCTTCTTCTGTCAATCGGAGTTTTATTAATTTGTCGAATAATTGCTTTTTTTGTTCAATTGGTCTGTCTTTTGTGTCAGCTCCGCGGAATTCTGGAATAAGAGCGATACCTTTTAATATTTGTACCTGGTCCATTTTGTAGGATTTTGCGGCTCGTCGAAGTTCGGTTTTGATAAGAATGCGCTTTATGCTAGCGGTGGTTCTGTTTCCATTTTATTATTTTTGGTTTAAGTTGATATGAGGTTAATTTGATTTTAAAATGATATACATTTGAAGATTATAATATTTTTCACTGTTGAAGAGTTGATATTGATATTTTTGATGTTGAAAGTTGGTAAGGCTCATTGTGCATTGTTGACATCTTAGTTTTTCTACAGCGTGGTTAGATTGTTCTTTCAAGCGAAGATGATTTCTGGTGAAAAGTGTACTTATGTTTACCCGTAGGATCTTGTGAAATGCATATGTTTTCGCCCACAGAATTCTGTCGGAAGCACCAAGGTTGTGCCGAGCGGGTTGTGGATAGGGTGTTTTAAAAAACATCATCTTCTTCACTGTTGCGACTACATTTTATTTATTAAAATTAAATTCTCATTATAGTTACACTTAAAATAATTTTCGTTGATTACTACTCTGACTAATACTTTATAACTATATCTATATCTTAAAACCAAAATGTCTTATATACTAAAATTTTGAGGAAATGAAACAAGCACTACCGGAAAACAAATGTACATTTTCCGAGGTTGCAAGATTGCATTTTCATTTCTTGAACGCAAATGTGTTTATTTTGTTAAAATTGAACGACCTTACTATTTTACTAACAATGCGGAAAACAAATAAATGAATCGACTTTTCCGGTATAATACACAAACACAACAAGTTCACCACCAGAGTGCGGGTTGGGACTTGCCACAGGTGAACTGAATATTTGGAGATCCGGTACAGGAAAACGACAATGTAAGAACTCATCTGTGCATGTATTACCCACCCAGGATTAGGTGAGGCCCACCGAAAAGGCATGACCGCGGCCATACTCACACAAAAATAGTTTCTTATTCTCTTCACTTCAGATTCCTTACACTATTTCACACATAATTCACTTCTCACCAAAAAAATTGACTTGGTCAAATTCTGGCCACACTTAACACTGAATTGAAAATTTGAAATTTAATTTAAACTTGTGAATTTACAGTCTCAAAAAAAAATTTAAATTTCATACCTTAAATAACGAATTTAAATATTTGAGGCTATTGTCGAAATTTGGGCGCCACTTGAAACGAGTTAAACTTAAGCGACTGCTAAAGCAAACCCGGTTTATAAGAAAATGTTTGCCGTTACCTGTTGTTATATCCCTCGCGGTATTAACCCGTAGATCAGTCGGAAGAGGTTAATACTTGGTCGTGGAGATGGGGATGCACAGGCAACGGCCTTGATAACCACATCGGAATAAAATACGTGGGTAGGTATGGGAAGGGAGGAGTGAGGTATTGGACCCCGAAGTAGTGGGTTTGGCTTTATCAACCCATGACGAGGGCTGAACCAACTGTAGTTGTGTTGGTAAAATTCCTATTCAGACATTTTATGCTACCCTAACAACTAATTTAAAAAGGCACTTTGGCCAAACAACACAAAAAAATGTATAATCGTTAGTATCTTGAGTTAAGGTGATAGTGGTATGCTATCTTAGTCAGTAGCAAAGAAATGTGACGCTTAGCATCCTAAATCTCTTTCTACTCCTTGTCAACAGCAACCCACTATCGTTATATAGGTGTCAGTCAACTTCTCTTCTTCAATACTTACCGGTAAAAAAAAAAATCCGCACACCGGAACAAAAGTTAAAAAAACAGAAATATCAAATAAAACAACACCAATGGTCCATATAAAAAAAAAGATTCTCGTTTTTTTCTAGTTTTTTACAATCCCTTTTTATTAAACTCACAAGAAAAATAAGAACCCTAATTTTACACAATCAAAAACACCAAAAAAAACTTATATTTTAAATTTAACTCACTAAAAAACAAACTTATATTTCACTACTCAAAATAAACTATGACCACTCGTTGGTCTCACCAAAAACTGACCGTCTTCCCAAAACTCCACATGCGGTTATTTGTTTTCTAATTTTTCATTAGTTGGTTGAGAGGGGGGGAGAGGGAAGTTTTTTTTCGTAATTAAAATGAAAACCTCAATCAATTTACGAAATCAAATTACCGCGCAAAGTAAAAAAAAATTTTGCATTCTCGGATAATTTGGCACAACCCCGGATGCAGTCTTTTACTTTTTGCATCGGTCATGCCATTTACCTATGCACAAGTATATAGGGAAAAAATACATTCCCATATGTGCATAAACGACGTAATCCAATTACATTCTTGAACATATTTTAGCTCATTTAACCTTGGTACATAAAATATTCTAATGTGAGTGAATGTTGTTACCTCTAGTTAAATGAAACCTAAAAGGAAATGTAAAAATCAAAACATGACGGTCACGTTGAATTGGAAATAGTCGAACATATCGTCTTTGAGGTCATGTTATTACGGGATAAATGAATTGGGATTGGTCAGTAACAGAATTATATATAATTCCCTTACAAATCTCATTAAATTTGTAAAGTACACGAACCTAATATGTATGACGAAGATGTTTTTGGATAACTAATTATACTAAGTGAATGTTATTTCATATTAGGTTTGATGAGGCCTCACTAAAATCTGAGATAATCTCAGTGGACTATATATGACTAAAGTATGTATGACTAATGGTGATGGATTACTACACATTAATTAAATACATTTACATAACCACCAGTTTTAGAAAATTCACGTGGGCATATTAATGTAATAAATTAATATTTAGTATAAGAGGAGATAATTACTTAAAAAGAACTGTCCAGAAAATATTTTACTCTATTTAGTTAATTTTTATATATTCCGTACAAATTTCTTAAAATTTACTTAATTTTTCGGAAGTTTAGGAGAATTTAAACTATCAAATATTTATGATTTTGAGGAATTGAAAACTTAGGCAAATCTAATTATTACGCATTATTTTATTGAGGTATTATGTTTTTCTGAGTTATGCCTGTTGCTGTTGTAAATTCCAGGTTAGCACGCACATCTTCAAACTGTCGAGACTGTCACTAAGATCGAAATCACTACTTCTAAAAAGTTTATACCAATAGTTACACGTTTCATAAGGTCAGCACCAAGAACACTACAAATTGATTCCTGTGCCCTAGAAGCATTTTTTCCTTGTTGGAATTCGTATAGAATGCAGTGCCGGATGTGCTTTTTATCAGTTGCCATCGTAAACTCTGCTATTCTGAGAGATTATGTAACTAACGTAGACTTGTTTTTCGTTGTTCTGAAACCTTGCGTCCGACTCTATAAAAACCACAAACTACCGTGAAAATATTTCTATTTTAAATATAGTTTTAGCTTGAAGAAAATATGTGTAGAAATTAAGTTATACAACTAATAAATAAAGTGGGTGGCTAAATAAACTTGTTTCCATGATTTAACGTTACAACTTAAAAATCGAATTACATTTCTGATAAGGATTACAAAGCGATACCCATTATCCGATATTGAAATGTCTATTTTTGAAATTTTCAAAGAAGTGGTCATTTACTCTAGAGAAATTTTGGGTAGTTTTTCATGATAAGGGGTGGTTGGTATCTGAAAAATTGCGGTGTACTTTAAATGTGAGCTTGTTAGTCGATTGAAAACAACAAACAACGAAATATTTATTTATTATCATTTTAAAACCTTAGGATGGTTTCTACTTAGTGAGAGACGCGATTGATCGTTGTAGAGGAAAGACGTGTTTTGTCTTTCTCTGTAGTTTAAAATTATATTTAGTTTAATTTAATGTGTAAACGTGTTATAAAATGTGTTAAAAAGTGTGTTATAATAAATAAAATAATATAATAATAACGTGTTAATAATATAATTAAAAGTGAATTTAATAAAAACATGTAATTAATATAATTATAAATAAAGAATTAAAAAGATGTGGATCTTTCTTACAACCGCGATGTATATGAAACAAAAATTATTAATTTACATACCCTGTTATAATAGGGGTTTTGGAATTTATGTTAGCAGAGATAAGATAGTTTAGCTATTTAATATATAACTCTCTTTCATACCAAAGTAAAATTTCATAAACAATATTTTATATGTTAAATGTTCGTTTGTGTACGACACAAACAAAAAAGAAAACGTATGCTACCCGTTTATTATTATCGATCGTTTGAAAGTATCTGTTTCTTTAACGTACATAGGTATTTATATTAAATATAAATATGTACGTAAGAGAAAGAGTATTATGTATATACATACATAATTACATACTTGTATGTATAATATATTGTGAGTTTGCATATACGATCGAATATTCGTTCTCATTTAGATTTATTAAAATTAAATACTCGAAGATGACAAGAAAAGGAAAAGGATCGCTTATTTGTGTATTTGTATGTAGCGTCTGTCATACCAATGCCTTCTAAACTACTGGCCGCTTACACCAAATGATGACAACATGCTAAGTCGACGTTGTTGTTGCTTTCTCTAGTTGCTTTGTTAGTGTAAATATCCTAAAATTATTATTGCGCAGTCTCGGTATAGACTTAAATTGACGTCATGTGCGAAAAATGAGAGTAGTAAAAGGCCAGTAGTATAGAAGGCATTGGTCATACCTACATGTATCCAGACACAGTAATATTTTTGTCAATGTGTGTATTGAATTTTTCCTTTATTGAATTTGTTTAGTTTCTCTCTATATTTCGAAGTGGAACGTTGTGTTTTAAGGTAATGTCACTGGATTTATTTGAATTATTTAATGTTTTCAATTAATTATTTTAGTGTTGTGTTATTATAATATTATAGTTCGGCTTTTATAAACAAATTCCGTATTTAATGGAATACAATTAGAAAATATGCCTCGAAGATGTTGTGTTAATGGGTACTTGAGTAATTCGACCCAAAATAAAGAAAACAATAGTGAGATAATTCCGACATTTTCATTTCCTGTGGATTCAAATTTGAAATTTAAATGGATAGCAGCTATTAAAAAGCCAAATTGGGAGCCGTCGAAGTACTCGGCGATATGCGTACAACATTTTTTACCAGGTCAAGAGCAAAAAAATTTAAAAATGTTTACTGGCAATAAAGATAGTTTCTCATTCCTCCATCCCTGCGATTCTGAACGTCTTGTATTTTGTTGTTATGATTCTGTCCATATTTTTAAAAATATACGCAATAATTGGTTAAATGTTAAAAATTTTGATTATTCATTTGTTATACCCAGACTTCGAAACCCGAGAAATTAAATATGCTCGATTTTCCGATTTAAGAGAGCAATGTATGAAAGAAATAAGCTTACCTGCTAAAACTGCTTTCAAATTGAACTTTAAATCTATGTATCCAAACAATTTAGAACGCCAAAAAGTTACACTTGTCGATAATGTATTTCACTGCAGCACAATTGCTGCCCTTCTACAAAATAACAAAAATGAAACAGGTGATTTCCTGGAAATAATTAGAAGATGGTGGGATATTTTAAACGTAAAATCGAAATTTAAAGGAACAGCGAAACGAAATGAATATTCCGAACCAATTACAAGCCCTGAAGCGAATGTGGATTTTTTTAGCGAATGTTGAATTGGATGATATTTCGAACAATTACGTATGCGGTTATGCGGCACACTCAATTTGTAAGAAGATTTCATGTTCCGATTGCCAGTTTGTGTTCATTAAAGAAAAAGGGACTAAAATTCATGAGACTTATTTCGACTATATGCAAAGAGGTGGCTTGGTTCAACCAACTCAGATGGTGCAACAGCTATTTTTCCATATGTGCGCAATTTTCCAAGAAATTATTCGTAATGGTGAAATGAAAACAAAATTTTTCTGCGAAACAAGTCAAAGAAAAATTTTACATTGCCTTACTTTAAATAGCGTTCAGCAAGAAAATTTTTATATCGACACCAATAGAGTTTGCAATTGCGGACAAACAAATATTAACATTTTCAAAATGTTATTATTTCCCATGGCAAACATTATATTGTTAAATTACTGCAAGGAAGTAAACCATAACTTTGCCAAAGTAAATTTTAATAAAAGAAAATTAAACAATTTTTTATAAATTTTCTTGATATGTGATAATATATACCTTTATAATTTTCTTTATAAGTAATTAATTACCTAATGAAATAATATGTATTGTGATAAATTTTCGTTATTCCTACTTATTGTTTAAAAATGTTATATTTAATTTTAATTTCATTAATATTAGTTATATATTAGTCAAAAATGAATTGAATTCCAAAATTTATGTTTTATTTATTTTATTATTTATGTATTATTAAATATTGTTGAATTATTAAAATTAAAAAAAAAATTGTAGTTTTATTTGCATTTCAATGAAAAGCATCCAAAAAACAATTCCCATGCATTTTTTGTTAATTTGTGTCCGTTGTTCAATTTCATTCAATAGACCGTATATGTGTGTTAGTGCAAAACATAATACTGTGTCTGAATACATGTAGGTGTCTATGCGTCTGTGCGGCTAAAATTGAATATATATATATATATACATATTATGTTGTGGTGTGCAAAATGAAATGTAAGTAAAAATTTGAGAAAAAATATTTGGAGGTTTATGTATGATACGAAAATAATGGTAAAATTATCAATCGAAAGGAAAAGTTGTTTTCTAATGGTCGCAGTGAATAAGCATGTACATATTATACATATAGATATTTGTGTTTACTTTACATTATGTATATACCAACTATCTATACTGATTTTACCAAATAAATAAATTAATTACATACTTTTTCTACGTGTACTATACGGATGATTGTGATTTTAATTTAAGAATATTAAAATAACAAAACTCGTAATTATTTTGTTTGGATAAAATGAATGAAATCAGGTCATACTGGAAAGATTGCATTGGCGAATGTATTATGTATTTAGATTTGTTTCTAAAAAATGATCCAGCATACAATTGTTTATTAGCATTTTTCCTTTTCATATTATCTGAAGCATGGTAGTAATAAATTTGTTTTGACAAGCTTTTTCACATCTTTCAAGATGTTGAAAATTACAGCTTGGTATTGATTTTAACCAAATTTGCCGTAAACTTAATACTTCGATGTGGTGTATAGAATTATGGTACAGAGTATACATGCAGTTTCATTTTTGAACTGCTAACCCTAGTTGTGATCAATCGATTCACGAGTTTACATTACTAGTGCACTACTATCGGATATCTCAATATCGGATAATAGAGAAGATCGATTTGGCCTCACCATAGAAGCGCAGTTCGACTTTTGACATGTAATGCCTCAACCAGTCAGCCTTAAGTTCTTAAGTTGTGCTCCATTTTGGACCACTTAGGAGAGCGGTACAACCACCAAAATTTTAGAGGTCAGTTGTTTATTTGTGACGAGAAGCCTATACAATTTTGGTGATTGTAGCACTAACCGAAGTGGTGCAATCAGCGTTTAACTTAAGAACTTAAGGCTGACTGGTTGAGGCATAACTTTTGACCATAAAAACCAATTTATTTATTATTATTCAATTTATTTAGCCGCCCCACTATATTTATTTATTTCCATGCCTAACGGAAAGTCTGATAATTTTTGGCTGGCGGATTTTTAGATAAACCACATAATTTACGAAAGTGCGCTCTAAATTATTAACAAAGTAATTAAACTATGAATAGGAATATGTTTTACCAAATCTTACCATAATCACTTGGTTGTAGATATGAACGGGTAATACTTAAACCTATCTAAATTGGAATGGATCTTTTCAATAAAAAGCGTTAAGGGATTTTCTAGATATCGTAAATTATTCATATAATATTGCGAATGGGATTGCTCAAGCACGTCATACCAATTAACATAAATCTCCGAGACGGTTGAGCATAACCATGGGTAAGTATGAATAAAGAATACTCATCCCTATCAAAATTTATATGTATTGTTCCAATAAAACTGGTTGTGCTCGTCTTTCGATTTAATAGATATCGTATATTATTCATACATTATTGGGAGTGAAATTGTTCACACGTCATACAAATTCACATAAATCTCACTGACGTTTGGGCACAAGCCTTAGTATGTATATGGATAGAGGACGCCCAGACCTCTCTAAATTGGTACGATTTAGCCCGATTTAGCATGATTTAGTGGAATACATGACAAAGATTGGACTGATATACCACTTAACTTAAACTTAAGATATGTATAGGTATGCCCACTAGTAAGTATGGATAGAGGACACTTAGGCCTTACTAAATTGGTATGTGCTATTCCAATTGAAATGGTTAGGCTCGTCTATTGATTTTATATATGCATATCGTATATTCTTCATATAATGTTGTGAATGGAATTGCTCACACGTCACAAAAATTACAAACACACAGTCCTAACTTAATTTTTATGCATTATTATTCCAATAAAAATGGTTGGGTCTCGTCGGAGGGTTTTATAATTGATGTGATGTGTTCTATTCGCAATATTATAATATAATATATATATATTATAAATAATAAACCATAACTAGAAAATCCTAAGTCAAGTTTAACGATTTTTGTTAGAATAACTTTAATAACACATACACACTAATTTAAATAGACCTAGGCATTCTCTGTTCATATATAAACTAGTGATTATGCTCAGACTTATCTGAAATTTATGTGAATTGCTATGATTTATGAGCAATCCCATTCACAATATTATAAGAATACTATACCATCTCTAGAAAATCCTCCGAATGGTTCAAATTGGAATAACACATGCCAATTTAGAGAGGTCCGAGTGTACCTATTAATGTTATTTTGTATGACGTATGGTGAGCAATTCCATTCACAATATTATATATGAGTAATATAAAATATCTAGAACGTCTTTACCGACCAAACGGCACAGTGTGTGGTCAATCGGTGATCAAAATGAAAACAACTATGACCTCCTGTGGGAGTGCAGAACTTATGGAATGAACCATCTTCCTTATCAGTACTATAGGCTGGAGCTATGCAATGCACAAATTATTCTATGCAAATCGGACATATCTTTTATATGCTATACGTCCGAGATTTAGCTACTGCGTAAGGTAAAAAACAACAAACATATAAAACAAGCCCAAAATTTTTTATTGGAATAGTGCATACCAATTTAGATAGACCTGAGTATCTTGCATCCACACACACTAGTGCTTATACTCAGACATCTTTGAAAATGAAAATAAATGGTTATTTTGATTTAATTAGTGAATGAAAGTTGAATTGAAGAACTTATAGGTTAAGTATTTCACATTCAACTGACTGCCCAATGGTGTTTGTAATCACATTATGATTATTGATGATAAACACAAACACAGACAAAAAATCAAACTTCAGATACTGGTAAAAGCAATCAATTTTGAGGCTGAATCGATGGCCGCGTGATCAATTAAGCAAAACAAAGAATAAACGCATTTTGTTTGTCTCCGTTACCTGTATTCTCAGGGATCAACATTGTCGCCTTCAATAGCAGGGTAAGTAGAGCGCTTGCCTTGTTATTCGAGGGTCCCGTTGGTGACCCGGGATATTTGTATTATGTGTCATGTATTACATGCATGTTTTTGTATGCCTGCTATGTCTTGTATGCTTTTCTTCTCCATAATTATTTTTAAGCTGAACTCAAATTTTGACTTTTTGTCATGTGTTTATTTACATTTCAAAAATGGCCTTAAATTTTTTTTATTTCATTTCTATTTATGTTAAAGCAAAGATGATCAATATAATAGATGGAAACCTGCGAACAAAATGCATTTTTGAAACAAATCAGCAAACTCACCCACATCGTAAACAGAAAATCATGTTCCATTTAAAACAACTCTTTTATAACCTTCAAACGTCCGTCTCATCTGGTGTTATTGTATTGACTACAAATAAAATATCCCGGACTGACTTAAATAAGTGTGGAACATCATAAAATAGATGTTACTCTAACTGCGAGTTCATACGACGGATAAAAATCTCGGATTTTTCTATCCCAGATTTTTTTTTCAATATTTTCAACTTTTTTATATGAAAAGAGGCGTGCCCGTTGTATAATTTACGTGATGTAATTTGTTAAAACGATGGGATAGTAAAATCCGAGATTTTTATCCGTCGTATGAACTCGCTGTAAAGGTATAGTATGCCTTCCGGATGTTTCATCATTAATTGTATATCTAAGAGCTTTAGCGAAAAATAGGACAAACATCGTAATCTTATCTTAAGTTTTATCTTGTAAACTAAGCACTCCACGAAAAATTGTTATGACAAAATAAAACCACATTTTGTGGAAAACACTAATTTGCTAAAACTGCAATAACTCAACAGTGATTTGTCGTGCATCTATTTCAATAGTCTCATTCTCAAGATTTCTAAATTCTCTACAAAACGGCTTATTTGGATTAGTGAAACATCAGAAAAGTTTGTTGGCAGTCTTAAAGTTTCGGATTTTTTTTCTCTTTAAAAATATTTTTGAATGACTCAAAGAAACTCATAAAAAAACAAAAATAAGAAAAAACAGACCCCAGCTTCGGAAATAGACTAAATTTTCTACATTTTAAAAGTAAAAACAAACAAAAAATACACTGACATTTCACCAAGATACAAGCGTTTGAAAATAGGGTATTTTTCTAAAAATTTTACTGTTACGTTTTTTATTTTGCACAGTGTCTAATAAATAAAATACAAAATTTTTATTGTGAACTTTTAATTTTTTAGGGAACATAAAAACAGCAAATATGACTATTGACTTATAATTAGCTTTTCTGAAAGCTAAGAATCAGATCTACACTGCTCGTCAAAAAAACCCAGACACTACATTTTTTCAGTAAATATTTGTGTTAACGGTAACTATTCGCATTATTCGCGTTATGGTTGTACGAAGTAATATAATGTGTGCCAAAAGTGCCTTCATATATATATGAGGGCGATTTGGGTGAGGTGCACAGATGTGTATGATGGTTCAAAATTTTAAAATACATTCAAAAATAAATGTTTGACAGGATTGTTTTGCCTTGCCCACACAGTTGTGATGGCAGGCAGGAGAAGGGATACACTCTGTTATATGTAATTACACAATCACACATAAAAATAATAAAATGGTTAAATACACGGTTAATTGGTCTCATGGCAGAAAAGGATGGAAATAATATATAAAAAAATTATCTGTTTGTGCGAACTTCATTGGTCCTTCGAGCAAAACAACATCCAAGTTCGAAAAAATTAAATACAGACCACGAAATAATTAAGTGCACATATACCGTTAACTACCATCAAAGTGATTCATAAAACATCAACCAGGCGGTGACATAATGGATAACCTATGCAAGGAACAACAGCAGAGGTTCAAGGAGATACAAACCCTTTGGACCAACTACAAGAAGGATTCCATCAACAGGAAGACAAGTACATACATCGACCGCAAAATAGGACGGTTAGAGGATATGTATGAAGAATTCGTTGATACTGATGAACATATAATAAATCAGTATAAAGACAACTTTCCAACACATGATTATTGGAAATCTCGAGAAGCAGTGGCACCACTAGTGCAAAACTTCAGAAAGGAGTTAGAAACACTTAGGAAATCACTAGCGAGAGAGACGAATACCTCATCAAGCATACCTGGGTTTAGTTCAAGTGGCGATAACAAAACAACCGGTAACGAGAAACTAGACGAAACGCAGGCGAAGCGCTATAAAGCACAACAATTCAAAATGAGGCAATTCCACGCCATGGTACGGGAAGCAAATAGTGCATTGGAAAACGAGCCTGAAAACGCCGAGTTAATGAACATCAAAATCGAAGCAATATCCTCCAAGAAGGCAGAAATCGAAAAGCTGCATGAAAAAATATACATCGAAGCAGCAGAGGATGAAGAAACTACGTTGCCTTATTTCATAGATGACTTCTATGGCACAGTCATAAAACAATTCGAAACCATCAAATTAAAACTAGCATCAAAAATAAGGCAAAACTAGTCAAAAAATCAGCAAGGCACAAGAAGTATGCCGAAACTACCTCGAATCCAAATTCCAACATTCGACGGCAACTTCAAAATTTGGACATCATTCATCAACACGTTCAACAATCTGGCACATGATAACAGCCATGTATCAGATTTTGAAAAATTAAGCTACTTTAAGGAAAGCTTAAAAGGTGAACCATCAACCTTAATAGGGCACCTAACATTACAAGCAGAAAACTACAAAACTGCGTACGACATCATTATGGAGCGGTACGACAATAAACGAAAAATCGTAGCCGAATATATTGACACCGTATTGAACATTCCAAAAGTTCAACTTAATGCAGCTAAGGACATTAGGAAAATGCATGATACACTAAAGGAGTGTATAAAAGCGTTGCGAAACCTGGGCTACAACATAGATGAATGGAGCACCATTCTCATTCATATTAACATCAAAAAATTGGATTACAACAGCCTGAAGCACTATGAGGAATCTCTTCATGATAGTCGTAACTATCCCACGATGGACCAATTCTTACATCTATTAATGGAGAGAATGAATGTGCTTGAAGCCCTGCAAAGTGCAAATCACATCTCCAGCAAACAATTCAAGGTTCAGTCACACAGAAAAATTTTGGTAAATCAAGAAGGTCCGGAAAAACCAGAAGGTACGGAAAAATCAGGTTGCAATAGCGAATGCTGTAAATACTGCGAAAAAAGGGGGCACAAGATTTTAAATTGTGTTCATTTTAAACAAATTACCCCAAACCGGAGAATAGATTTCATCAATAGGCAAAAAATGTGTACCAACTGCCTATCACACAAGAAAATAAGAACCCTAATTTTACACAATCAAAAACACCAAAAAAAACTTATATTTTAAATTTAACTCACAAAAAAACAAACTTATATTTCACTACTCAAAATAAACTATGACCACTCGTTGGTCTCACCAAAAACTGACCGTCTTCCCAAAACTCCACATGCGGTTATTTGTTTTCTAATTTTTCATTAGTTGGTTGAGAGGGGGGGAGAGGGAAGTTTTTTTTCGTAATTAAAATGAAAACCTCAATCAATTTACGAAATCAAATTACCGCGCAAAGTAAAAAAAAATTTTGCATTCTCGGATAATTTGGCACAACCCCGGATGCAGTCTTTTACTTTTTGCATCGGTCATGCCATTTACCTATGCACAAGTATATAGGGAAAAAATACATTCCCATATGTGCATAAACGACGTAATCCAATTACATTCTTGAACATATTTTAGCTCATTTAACCTTGGTACATAAAATATTCTAATGTGAGTGAATGTTGTTACCTCTAGTTAAATGAAACCTAAAAGGAAATGTAAAAATCAAAACATGACGGTCACGTTGAATTGGAAATAGTCGAAGATATCGTCTTTGAGGTCATGTTATTACGGGATAAATGAATTGGGATTGGTCAGTAACAGAATTATATATAATTCCCTTACAAATCTCATTAAATTTGTAAAGTACACGAACCTAATATGTATGACGAAGATGTTTTTGGATAACTAATTATACTAAGTGAATGTTATTTCATATTAGGTTTGATGAGGCCTCACTAAAATCTGAGATAATCTCAGTGGACTATATATGACTAAAGTATGTATGACTAATGGTGATGGATTACTACACATTAATTAAATACATTTACATAACCACCAGTTTTAGAAAATTCACGTGGGCATATTAATGTAATAAATTAATATTTAGTATAAGAGGAGATAATTACTTAAAAAGAACTGTCCAGAAAATATTTTACTCTATTTAGTTAATTTTTATATCTTCCGTACAAATTTCTTAAAATTTACTTAATTTTTCGGAAGTTTAGGAGAATTTAAACTATCAAATATTTATGATTTTGAGGAATTGAAAACTTAGGCAAATCTAGTTATTACGCATTATTTTATTGAGGTATTATGTTTTTCTGAGTTATGCCTGTTGCTGTTGTAAATTCCAGGTTAGCACGCACATCTTCAAACTGTCGAGACTGTCACTAAGATCGAAATCACTACTTCTAAAAAGTTTATACCAATAGTTACACGTTTCATAAGGTCAGCACCAAGAACACTACAAATTGATTCCTGTGCCCTAGAAGCATTTTTTCCTTGTTGGAATTCGTATAGAATGCAGTGCCGGATGTGCTTTTTATCAGTTGCCATCGTAAACTCTGCTATTCTGAGAGATTACGTAACTAACGTAGACTTGTTTTTCGTTGTTCTGAAACCTTGCATCCGACCCTATAAAAACCACAAACTACCGTGAAAATATTTCTATTTTAAATATAGTTTTAGCTTGAAGAAAATATGTGTAGAAATTAAGTTATACAACTAATAAATAAAGTGGGTGGCTAAATAAACTTGTTTCCATGATTTAACGTTACAACTTAAAAATCGAATTACATTTCTGATAAGGATTACAAAGCGATACCCATTATCCGATATTGAAATGTCTATTTTTGAAATTTTCAAAGAAGTGGTCATTTACTCTAGAGAAATTTTGGGTAGTTTTTCATGATAAGGGGTGGTTGGTATCTGAAAAATTGCGGTGTACTTTAAATGTGAGCTTGTTAGTCGATTGAAAACAACAAACAACGAAATATTTATTTATTATCATTTTAAAACCTTAGGATGGTTTCTACTTAGTGAGAGACGCGATTGATCGTTGTAGAGGAAAGACGTGTTTTGTCTTTCTCTGTAGTTTAAAATTATATTTAGTTTAATTTAATGTGTAAACGTGTTATAAAATGTGTTAAAAAGTGTGTTATAATAAATAAAATAATATAATAATAACGTGTTAATAATATAATTAAAAGTGAATTTAATAAAAACATGTAATTAATATAATTATAAATAAAGTTAAAACACAGCTAAGAATTAAAAAGATGTGGATCTTTCTTACAACCGCGATGTATATGAAACAAAAATTATTAATTTACATACCCTGTTATAATAGGGGTTTTGGAATTTATGTTAGCAGAGATAAGATAGTTTAGCTATTTAATATATAACTCTCTTTCATACCAAAGTAAAATTTCATAAACAATATTTTATATGTTAAATGTTCGTTTGTGTACGACACAAACAAAAAAGAAAACGTATGCTACCCGTTTATTATTATCGATCGTTTGAAAGTATCTGTTTCTTTAACGTACATAGGTATTTATATTAAATATAAATATGTACGTAAGAGAAAGAGTATTATGTATATACATACATAATTACATACTTGTATGTATAATATATTGTGAGTTTGCATATACGATCGAATATTCGTTCTCATTTAGATTTATTAAAATTAAATACTCGAAGATGACAAGAAAAGGAAAAGGATCGCTTATTTGTGTATTTGTATGTAGCGTCTGTCATACCAATGCCTTCTAAACTACTGGCCGCTTACACCAAATGATGACAACATGCTAAGTCGACGTTGTTGTTGCTTTCTCTAGTTGCTTTGTTAGTGTAAATATCCTAAAATTATTATTGCGCAGTCTCGGTATAGACTTAAATTGACGTCATGTGCGAAAAATGAGAGTAGTAAAAGGCCAGTAGTATAGAAGGCATTGGTCATACCTACATGTATCCAGACACAGTAATATTTTTGTCAATGTGTGTATTGAATTTTTCCTTTATTGAATTTGTTTAGTTTCTCTCTATATTTCGAAGTGGAACGTTGTGTTTTAAGGTAATGTCACTGGATTTATTTGAATTATTTAATGTTTTCAATTAATTATTTTAGTGTTGTGTTATTATAATATTATAGTTCGGCTTTTATAAACAAATTCCGTATTTAATGGAATACAATTAGAAAATATGCCTCGAAGATGTTGTGTTAATGGGTACTTGAGTAATTCGACCCAAAATAAAGAAAACAATAGTGAGATAATTCCGACATTTTCATTTCCTGTGGATTCAAATTTGAAATTTAAATGGATAGCAGCTATTAAAAAGCCAAATTGGGAGCCGTCGAAGTACTCGGCGATATGCGTACAACATTTTTTACCAGGTCAAGAGCAAAAAAATTTAAAAATGTTTACTGGCAATAAAGATAGTTTCTCATTCCTCCATCCCTGCGATTCTGAACGTCTTGTATTTTGTTGTTATGATTCTGTCCATATTTTTAAAAATATACGCAATAATTGGTTAAATGTTAAAAATTTTGATTATTCATTTGTTATACCCAGACTTCGAAACCCGAGAAATTAAATATGCTCGATTTTCCGATTTAAGAGAGCAATGTATGAAAGAAATAAGCTTACCTGCTAAAACTGCTTTCAAATTGAACTTTAAATCTATGTATCCAAACAATTTAGAACGCCAAAAAGTTACACTTGTCGATAATGTATTTCACTGCAGCACAATTGCTGCCCTTCTACAAAATAACAAAAATGAAACAGGTGATTTCCTGGAAATAATTAGAAGATGGTGGGATATTTTAAACGTAAAATCGAAATTTAAAGGAACAGCGAAACGAAATGAATATTCCGAACCAATTACAAGCCCTGAAGCGAATGTGGATTTTTTTAGCGAATGTTGAATTGGATGATATTTCGAACAATTACGTATGCGGTTATGCGGCACACTCAATTTGTAAGAAGATTTCATGTTCCGATTGCCAGTTTGTGTTCATTAAAGAAAAAGGGACTAAAATTCATGAGACTTATTTCGACTATATGCAAAGAGGTGGCTTGGTTCAACCAACTCAGATGGTGCAACAGCTATTTTTCCATATGTGCGCAATTTTCCAAGAAATTATTCGTAATGGTGAAATGAAAACAAAATTTTTCTGCGAAACAAGTCAAAGAAAAATTTTACATTGCCTTACTTTAAATAGCGTTCAGCAAGAAAATTTTTATATCGACACCAATAGAGTTTGCAATTGCGGACAAACAAATATTAACATTTTCAAAATGTTATTATTTCCCATGGCAAACATTATATTGTTAAATTACTGCAAGGAAGTAAACCATAACTTTGCCAAAGTAAATTTTAATAAAAGAAAATTAAACAATTTTTTATAAATTTTCTTGATATGTGATAATATATACCTTTATAATTTTCTTTATAAGTAATTAATTACCTAATGAAATAATATGTATTGTGATAAATTTTCGTTATTCCTACTTATTGTTTAAAAATGTTATATTTTATTTTAATTTCATTAATATTAGTTATATATTAGTCAAAAATGAATTGAATTCCAAAATTTATGTTTTATTTATTTTATTATTTATGTATTATTAAATATTGTTGAATTATTAAAATTAAAAAAAAAATTGTAGTTTTATTTGCATTTCAATGAAAAGCATCCAAAAAACAATTCCCATGCATTTTTTGTTAATTTGTGTCCGTTGTTCAATTTCATTCAATAGACCGTATATGTGTGTTAGTGCAAAACATAATACTGTGTCTGAATACATGTAGGTGTCTATGCGTCTGTGCGGCTAAAATTGAATATATATATATATATACATATTATGTTGTGGTGTGCAAAATGAAATGTAAGTAAAAATTTGAGAAAAAATATTTGGAGGTTTATGTATGATACGAAAATAATGGTAAAATTATCAATCGAAAGGAAAAGTTGTTTTCTAATGGTCGCAGTGAATAAGCATGTACATATTATACATATAGATATTTGTGTTTACTTTACATTATGTATATACCAACTATCTATACTGATTTTACCAAATAAATAAATTAATTACATACTTTTTCTACGTGTACTATACGGATGATTGTGATTTTAATTTAAGAATAAATAGCATGTACATATTATACATATAGATATTTGTGTTTACTTTACATTATGTATATACCAACTATCTATACTGATTTTACCAAATAAATAAATTAATTACATACTTTTTCTACGTGTACTATACGGATGATTGTGATTTTAATTTAAGAATATTAAAATAACAAAACTCGTAATTATTTTGTTTGGATAAAATGAATGAAATCAGGTCATACTGGAAAGATTGCATTGGCGAATGTATTATGTATTTAGATTTGTTTCTAAAAAATGATCCAGCATACAATTGTTTATTAGCATTTTTCCTTTTCATATTATCTGAAGCATGGTAGTAATAAATTTGTTTTGACAAGCTTTTTCACATCTTTCAAGATGTTGAAAATTACAGCTTGGTATTGATTTTAACCAAATTTGCCGTAAACTTAATACTTCGATGTGGTGTATAGAATTATGGTACAGAGTATACATGCAGTTTCATTTTTGAACTGCTAACCCTAGTTGTGATCAATCGATTCACGAGTTTACATTACTAGTGCACTACTATCGGATATCTCAATATCGGATAATAGAGAAGATCGATTTGGCCTCACCATAGAAGCGCAGTTCGACTTTTGACATGTAATGCCTCAACCAGTCAGCCTTAAGTTCTTAAGTTGTGCTCCATTTTGGACCACTTAGGAGAGCGGTACAACCACCAAAATTTTAGAGGTCAGTTGTTTATTTGTGACGAGAAGCCTATACAATTTTGGTGATTGTAGCACTAACCGAAGTGGTGCAATCAGCGTTTAACTTAAGAACTTAAGGCTGACTGGTTGAGGCATAACTTTTGACCATAAAAACCAATTTATTTATTATTATTCAATTTATTTAGCCGCCCCACTATATTTATTTATTTCCATGCCTAACGGAAAGTCTGATAATTTTTGGCTGGCGGATTTTTAGATAAACCACATAATTTACGAAAGTGCGCTCTAAATTATTAACAAAGTAATTAAACTATGAATAGGAATATGTTTTACCAAATCTTACCATAATCACTTGGTTGTAGATATGAACGGGTAATACTTAAACCTATCTAAATTGGCATGGATCTTTTCAATAAAAAGCGTTAAGGGATTTTCTAGATATCGTAAATTATTCATATAATATTGCGAATGGGATTGCTCAAGCACGTCATACCAATTAACATAAATCTCCGAGACGGTTGAGCATAACCATGGGTAAGTATGAATAAAGAATACTCATCCCTATCAAAATTTATATGTATTGTTCCAATAAAACTGGTTGTGCTCGTCTTTCGATTTAATAGATATCGTATATTATTCATACATTATTGGGAGTGAAATTGTTCACACGTCATACAAATTCACATAAATCTCACTGACGTTTGGGCACAAGCCTTAGTATGTATATGGATAGAGGACGCCCAGACCTCTCTAAATTGGTACGATTTAGCCCGATTTAGCATGATTTAGTGGAATACATGACAAAGATTGGACTGATATACCACTTAACTTAAACTTAAGATATGTATAGGCATGCCCACTAGTAAGTATGGATAGAGGACACTTAGGCCTTACTAAATTGGTATGTGCTATTCCAATTGAAATGGTTAGGCTCGTCTATTGATTTTATATATGCATATCGTATATTCTTCATATAATGTTGTGAATGGAATTGCTCACACGTCACAAAAATTACAAACACACAGTCCTAACTTAATTTTTATGCATTATTATTCCAATAAAAATGGTTGGGTCTCGTCGGAGGGTTTTATAATTGATGTGATGTGTTCTATTCGCAATATTATAATATAATATATATATATTATAAATAATAAACCATAACTAGAAAATCCTAAGTCAAGTTTAACGATTTTTGTTAGAATAACTTTAATAACACATACACACTAATTTAAATAGACCTAGGCATTCTCTGTTCATATATAAACTAGTGATTATGCTCAGACTTATCTGAAATTTATGTGAATTGCTATGATTTATGAGCAATCCCATTCACAATATTATAAGAATACTATACCATCTCTAGAAAATCCTCCGAATGGTTCAAATTGGAATAACACATGCCAATTTAGAGAGGTCCGAGTGTACCTATTAATGTTATTTTGTATGACGTATGGTGAGCAATTCCATTCACAATATTATATATGAGTAATATAAAATATCTAGAACGTCTTTACCGACCAAACGGCACAGTGTGTGGTCAATCGGTGATCAAAATGAAAACAACTATGACCTCCTGTGGGAGTGCAGAACTTATGGAATGAACCATCTTCCTTATCAGTACTATAGGCTGGAGCTATGCAATGCACAAATTATTCTATGCAAATCGGACATATCTTTTATATGCTATACGTCCGAGATTTAGCTACTGCGTAAGGTAAAAAACAACAAACATATAAAACAAGCCCAAAATTTTTTATTGGAATAGTGCATACCAATTTAGATAGACCTGAGTATCTTGCATCCACACACACTAGTGCTTATACTCAGACATCTTTGAAAATGAAAATAAATGGTTATTTTGATTTAATTAGTGAATGAAAGTTGAATTGAAGAACTTATAGGTTAAGTATTTCACATTCAACTGACTGCCCAATGGTGTTTGTAATCACATTATGATTATTGATGATAAACACAAACACAGACAAAAAATCAAACTTCAGATACTGGTAAAAGCAATCAATTTTGAGGCTGAATCGATGGCCGCGTGATCAATTAAGCAAAACAAAGAATAAACGCATTTTGTTTGTCTCCGTTACCTGTATTCTCAGGGATCAACATTGTCGCCTTCAATAGCAGGGTAAGTAGAGCGCTTGCCTTGTTATTCGAGGGTCCCGTTGGTGACCCGGGATATTTGTTTTATGTGTCATGTATTACATGCATGTTTTTGTATGCCTGCTATGTCTTGTATGCTTTTCTTCTCCATAATTATTTTTAAGCTGAACTCAAATTTTGACTTTTTGTCATGTGTTTATTTACATTTCAAAAATGGCCTTAAATTTTTTTTATTTCATTTCTATTTATGTTAAAGCAAAGATGATCAATATAATAGATGGAAACCTGCGAACAAAATGCATTTTTGAAACAAATCAGCAAACTCACCCACATCGTAAACAGAAAATCATGTTCCATTTAAAACAACTCTTTTATAACCTTCAAACGTCCGTCTCATCTGGTGTTATTGTATTGACTACAAATAAAATATCCCGGACTGACTTAAATAAGTGTGGAACATCATAAAATAGATGTTACTCTAACTGCGAGTTCATACGACGGATAAAAATCTCGGATTTTTCTATCCCAGATTTTTTTTTCAATATTTTCAACTTTTTTATATGAAAAGAGGCGTGCCCGTTGTATAATTTACGTGATGTAATTTGTTAAAACGATGGGATAGTAAAATCCGAGATTTTTATCCGTCGTATGAACTCGCTGTAAAGGTATAGTATGCCTTCCGGATGTTTCATCATTAATTGTATATCTAAGAGCTTTAGCGAAAAATAGGACAAACATCGTAATCTTATCTTAAGTTTTATCTTGTAAACTAAGCACTCCACGAAAAATTGTTATGACAAAATAAAACCACATTTTGTGGAAAACACTAATTTGCTAAAACTGCAATAACTCAACAGTGATTTGTCGTGCATCTATTTCAATAGTCTCATTCTCAAGATTTCTAAATTCTCTACAAAACGGCTTATTTGGATTAGTGAAACATCAGAAAAGTTTGTTGGCAGTCTTAAAGTTTCGGATTTTTTTTCTCTTTAAAAATATTTTTGAATGACTCAAAGAAACTCATAAAAAAACAAAAATAAGAAAAAACAGACCCCAGCTTCGGAAATAGACTAAATTTTCTACATTTTAAAAGTAAAAACAAACAAAAAATACACTGACATTTCACCAAGATACAAGCGTTTGAAAATAGGGTATTTTTCTAAAAATTTTACTGTTACGATTTTTATTTTGCACAGTGTCTAATAAATAAAATACAAAATTTTTATTGTGAACTTTTAATTTTTTAGGGAACATAAAAACAGCAAATATGACTATTGACTTATAATTAGCTTTTCTGAAAGCTAAGAATCAGATCTACACTGCTCGTCAAAAAAACCCAGACACTACATTTTTTCAGTAAATATTTGTGTTAACGGTAACTATTCGCATTATTCGCGTTATGGTTGTACGAAGTAATATAATGTGTGCCAAAAGTGCCTTCATATATATATGAGGGCGATTTGGGTGAGGTGCACAGATGTGTATGATGGTTCAAAATTTCAAAATACATTCAAAAATAAATGTTTGACAGGATTGTTTTGCCTTGCCCACACAGTTGTGATGGCAGGCAGGAGAAGGGATACACTCTGTTATATGCAATTACACAATCACACATAAAAATAATAAAATGGTTAAATACACGGTTAATTGGTCTCATGGCAGAAAAGGATGGAAATGAAATATAAAAAAATTATCTGTTTGTGCGAACTTCATTGGTCCTTCGAGCAAAACAACATCCAAGTTCGAAAAAATTAAATACAGACCACGAAATAATTAAGTGCACATATACCATTAACTACCATCAAAGTGATTCATAAAACATCAACCAGGCGGTGACATAATGGATAACCTATGCAAGGAACAACAGCAGAGGTTCAAGGAGATACAAACCCTTTGGACCAACTACAAGAAGGATTCCATCAACAGGAAGACAAGTACATACATCGACCGCAAAATAGGACGGTTAGAGGATATGTATGAAGAATTCGTTGATACTGATGAACATATAATAAATCAGTATAAAGACAACTTTCCAACACATGATTATTGGAAATCTCGAGAAGCAGTGGCACCACTAGTGCAAAACTTCAGAAAGGAGTTAGAAACACTTAGGAAATCACTAGCGAGAGAGACGAATACCTCATCAAGCATACCTGGGTTTAGTTCAAGTGGCGATAACAAAACAACCGGTAACGAGAAACTAGACGAAACGCAGGCGAAGCGCTATAAAGCACAACAATTCAAAATGAGGCAATTCCACGCCATGGTACGGGAAGCAAATAGTGCATTGGAAAACGAGCCTGAAAACGCCGAGTTAATGAACATCAAAATCGAAGCAATATCCTCCAAGAAGGCAGAAATCGAAAAGCTGCATGAAAAAATATACATCGAAGCAGCAGAGGATGAAGAAACTACGTTGCCTTATTTCATAGATGACTTCTATGGCACAGTCATAAAACAATTCGAAACCATCAAATTAAAACTAGCATCAAAAATAAGGCAAAACTAGTCAAAAAATCAGCAAGGCACAAGAAGTATGCCGAAACTACCTCGAATCCAAATTCCAACATTCGACGGCAACTTCAAAATTTGGACATCATTCATCAACACGTTCAACAATCTGGCACATGATAACAGCCATGTATCAGATTTTGAAAAATTAAGCTACTTTAAGGAAAGCTTAAAAGGTGAACCATCAACCTTAATAGGGCACCTAACATTACAAGCAGAAAACTACAAAACTGCGTACGACATCATTATGGAGCGGTACGACAATAAACGAAAAATCGTAGCCGAATATATTGACACCGTATTGAACATTCCAAAAGTTCAACTTAATGCAGCTAAGGACATTAGGAAAATGCATGATACACTAAAGGAGTGTATAAAAGCGTTGCGAAACCTGGGCTACAACATAGATGAATGGAGCACCATTCTCATTCATATTAACATCAAAAAATTGGATTACAACAGCCTGAAGCACTATGAGGAATCTCTTCATGATAGTCGTAACTATCCCACGATGGACCAATTCTTACATCTATTAATGGAGAGAATGAATGTGCTTGAAGCCCTGCAAAGTGCAAATCACATCTCCAGCAAACAATTCAAGGTTCAGTCACACAGAAAAATTTTGGTAAATCAAGAAGGTCAGGAAAAACCAGAAGGTACGGAAAAATCAGGTTGCAATAGCGAATGCTGTAAATACTGCGAAAAAAGGGGGCACAAGATTTTAAATTGTGTTCATTTTAAACAAATTACCCCAAACCGGAGAATAGATTTCATCAATAGGCAAAAAATGTGTACCAACTGCCTATCACACAAGAAAATAAGAACCCTAATTTTACACAATCAAAAACACCAAAAAAAACTTATATTTTAAATTTAACTCACAAAAAAACAAACTTATATTTCACTACTCAAAATAAACTATGACCACTCGTTGGTCTCACCAAAAACTGACCGTCTTCCCAAAACTCCACATGCGGTTATTTGTTTTCTAATTTTTCATTAGTTGGTTGAGAGGGGGGGAGAGGGAAGTTTTTTTTCGTAATTAAAATGAAAACCTCAATCAATTTACGAAATCAAATTACCGCGCAAAGTAAAAAAAAATTTTGCATTCTCGGATAATTTGGCACAACCCCGGATGCAGTCTTTTACTTTTTGCATCGGTCATGCCATTTACCTATGCACAAGTATATAGGGAAAAAATACATTCCCATATGTGCATAAACGACGTAATCCAATTACATTCTTGAACATATTTTAGCTCATTTAACCTTGGTACATAAAATATTCTAATGTGAGTGAATGTTGTTACCTCTAGTTAAATGAAACCTAAAAGGAAATGTAAAAATCAAAACATGACGGTCACGTTGAATTGGAAATAGTCGAAGATATCGTCTTTGAGGTCATGTTATTACGGGATAAATGAATTGGGATTGGTCAGTAACAGAATTATATATAATTCCCTTACAAATCTCATTAAATTTGTAAAGTACACGAACCTAATATGTATGACGAAGATGTTTTTGGATAACTAATTATACTAAGTGAATGTTATTTCATATTAGGTTTGATGAGGCCTCACTAAAATCTGAGATAATCTCAGTGGACTATATATGACTAAAGTATGTATGACTAATGGTGATGGATTACTACACATTAATTAAATACATTTACATAACCACCAGTTTTAGAAAATTCACGTGGGCATATTAATGTAATAAATTAATATTTAGTATAAGAGGAGATAATTACTTAAAAAGAACTGTCCAGAAAATATTTTACTCTATTTAGTTAATTTTTATATCTTCCGTACAAATTTCTTAAAATTTACTTAATTTTTCGGAAGTTTAGGAGAATTTAAACTATCAAATATTTATGATTTTGAGGAATTGAAAACTTAGGCAAATCTAATTATTACGCATTATTTTATTGAGGTATTATGTTTTTCTGAGTTATGCCTGTTGCTGTTGTAAATTCCAGGTTAGCACGCACATCTTCAAACTGTCGAGACTGTCACTAAGATCGAAATCACTACTTCTAAAAAGTTTATACCAATAGTTACACGTTTCATAAGGTCAGCACCAAGAACACTACAAATTGATTCCTGTGCCCTAGAAGCATTTTTTCCTTGTTGGAATTCGTATAGAATGCAGTGCCGGATGTGCTTTTTATCAGTTGCCATCGTAAACTCTGCTATTCTGAGAGATTATGTAACTAACGTAGACTTGTTTTTCGTTGTTCTGAAACCTTGCGTCCGACCCTATAAAAACCACAAACTACCGTGAAAATATTTCTATTTTAAATATAGTTTTAGCTTGAAGAAAATATGTGTAGAAATTAAGTTATACAACTAATAAATAAAGTGGGTGGCTAAATAAACTTGTTTCCATGATTTAACGTTACAACTTAAAAATCGAATTACATTTCTGATAAGGATTACAAAGCGATACCCATTATCCGATATTGAAATGTCTATTTTTGAAATTTTCAAAGAAGTGGTCATTTACTCTAGAGAAATTTTGGGTAGTTTTTCATGATAAGGGGTGGTTGGTATCTGAAAAATTGCGGTGTACTTTAAATGTGAGCTTGTTAGTCGATTGAAAACAACAAACAACGAAATATTTATTTATTATCATTTTAAAACCTTAGGATGGTTTCTACTTAGTGAGAGACGCGATTGATCGTTGTAGAGGAAAGACGTGTTTTGTCTTTCTCTGTAGTTTAAAATTATATTTAGTTTAATTTAATGTGTAAACGTGTTATAAAATGTGTTAAAAAGTGTGTTATAATAAATAAAATAATATAATAATAACGTGTTAATAATATAATTAAAAGTGAATTTAATAAAAACATGTAATTAATATAATTATAAATAAAGTTAAAACACAGCTAAGAATTAAAAAGATGTGGATCTTTCTTACAACCGCGATGTATATGAAACAAAAATTATTAATTTACATACCCTGTTATAATAGGGGTTTTGGAATTTATGTTAGCAGAGATAAGATAGTTTAGCTATTTAATATATAACTCTCTTTCATACCAAAGTAAAATTTCATAAACAATATTTTATATGTTAAATGTTCGTTTGTGTACGACACAAACAAAAAAGAAAACGTATGCTACCCGTTTATTATTATCGATCGTTTGAAAGTATCTGTTTCTTTAACGTACATAGGTATTTATATTAAATATAAATATGTACGTAAGAGAAAGAGTATTATGTATATACATACATAATTACATACTTGTATGTATAATATATTGTGAGTTTGCATATACGATCGAATATTCGTTCTCATTTAGATTTATTAAAATTAAATACTCGAAGATGACAAGAAAAGGAAAAGGATCGCTTATTTGTGTATTTGTATGTAGCGTCTGTCATACCAATGCCTTCTAAACTACTGGCCGCTTACACCAAATGATGACAACATGCTAAGTCGACGTTGTTGTTGCTTTCTCTAGTTGCTTTGTTAGTGTAAATATCCTAAAATTATTATTGCGCAGTCTCGGTATAGACTTAAATTGACGTCATGTGCGAAAAATGAGAGTAGTAAAAGGCCAGTAGTATAGAAGGCATTGGTCATACCTACATGTATCCAGACACAGTAATATTTTTGTCAATGTGTGTATTGAATTTTTCCTTTATTGAATTTGTTTAGTTTCTCTCTATATTTCGAAGTGGAACGTTGTGTTTTAAGGTAATGTCACTGGATTTATTTGAATTATTTAATGTTTTCAATTAATTATTTTAGTGTTGTGTTATTATAATATTATAGTTCGGCTTTTATAAACAAATTCCGTATTTAATGGAATACAATTAGAAAATATGCCTCGAAGATGTTGTGTTAATGGGTACTTGAGTAATTCGACCCAAAATAAAGAAAACAATAGTGAGATAATTCCGACATTTTCATTTCCTGTGGATTCAAATTTGAAATTTAAATGGATAGCAGCTATTAAAAAGCCAAATTGGGAGCCGTCGAAGTACTCGGCGATATGCGTACAACATTTTTTACCAGGTCAAGAGCAAAAAAATTTAAAAATGTTTACTGGCAATAAAGATAGTTTCTCATTCCTCCATCCCTGCGATTCTGAACGTCTTGTATTTTGTTGTTATGATTCTGTCCATATTTTTAAAAATATACGCAATAATTGGTTAAATGTTAAAAATTTTGATTATTCATTTGTTATACCCAGACTTCGAAACCCGAGAAATTAAATATGCTCGATTTTCCGATTTAAGAGAGCAATGTATGAAAGAAATAAGCTTACCTGCTAAAACTGCTTTCAAATTGAACTTTAAATCTATGTATCCAAACAATTTAGAACGCCAAAAAGTTACACTTGTCGATAATGTATTTCACTGCAGCACAATTGCTGCCCTTCTACAAAATAACAAAAATGAAACAGGTGATTTCCTGGAAATAATTAGAAGATGGTGGGATATTTTAAACGTAAAATCGAAATTTAAAGGAACAGCGAAACGAAATGAATATTCCGAACCAATTACAAGCCCTGAAGCGAATGTGGATTTTTTTAGCGAATGTTGAATTGGATGATATTTCGAACAATTACGTATGCGGTTATGCGGCACACTCAATTTGTAAGAAGATTTCATGTTCCGATTGCCAGTTTGTGTTCATTAAAGAAAAAGGGACTAAAATTCATGAGACTTATTTCGACTATATGCAAAGAGGTGGCTTGGTTCAACCAACTCAGATGGTGCAACAGCTATTTTTCCATATGTGCGCAATTTTCCAAGAAATTATTCGTAATGGTGAAATGAAAACAAAATTTTTCTGCGAAACAAGTCAAAGAAAAATTTTACATTGCCTTACTTTAAATAGCGTTCAGCAAGAAAATTTTTATATCGACACCAATAGAGTTTGCAATTGCGGACAAACAAATATTAACATTTTCAAAATGTTATTATTTCCCATGGCAAACATTATATTGTTAAATTACTGCAAGGAAGTAAACCATAACTTTGCCAAAGTAAATTTTAATAAAAGAAAATTAGACAATTTTTTATAAATTTTCTTGATATGTGATAATATATACCTTTATAATTTTCTTTATAAGTAATTAATTACCTAATGAAATAATATGTATTGTGATAAATTTTCGTTATTCCTACTTATTGTTTAAAAATGTTATATTTAATTTTAATTTCATTAATATTAGTTATATATTAGTCAAAAATGAATTGAATTCCAAAATTTATGTTTTATTTATTTTATTATTTATGTATTATTAAATATTGTTGAATTATTAAAATTAAAAAAAAAATTGTAGTTTTATTTGCATTTCAATGAAAAGCATCCAAAAAACAATTCCCATGCATTTTTTGTTAATTTGTGTCCGTTGTTCAATTTCATTCAATAGACCGTATATGTGTGTTAGTGCAAAACATAATACTGTGTCTGAATACATGTAGGTGTCTATGCGTCTGTGCGGCTAAAATTGAATATATATATATATATACATATTATGTTGTGGTGTGCAAAATGAAATGTAAGTAAAAATTTGAGAAAAAATATTTGGAGGTTTATGTATGATACGAAAATAATGGTAAAATTATCAATCGAAAGGAAAAGTTGTTTTCTAATGGTCGCAGTGAATAAGCATGTACATATTATACATATAGATATTTGTGTTTACTTTACATTATGTATATACCAACTATCTATACTGATTTTACCAAATAAATAAATTAATTACATACTTTTTCTACGTGTACTATACGGATGATTGTGATTTTAATTTAAGAATAAATAGCATGTACATATTATACATATAGATATTTGTGTTTACTTTACATTATGTATATACCAACTATCTATACTGATTTTACCAAATAAATAAATTAATTACATACTTTTTCTACGTGTACTATACGGATGATTGTGATTTTAATTTAAGAATATTAAAATAACAAAACTCGTAATTATTTTGTTTGGATAAAATGAATGAAATCAGGTCATACTGGAAAGATTGCATTGGCGAATGTATTATGTATTTAGATTTGTTTCTAAAAAATGATCCAGCATACAATTGTTTATTAGCATTTTTCCTTTTCATATTATCTGAAGCATGGTAGTAATAAATTTGTTTTGACAAGCTTTTTCACATCTTTCAAGATGTTGAAAATTACAGCTTGGTATTGATTTTAACCAAATTTGCCGTAAACTTAATACTTCGATGTGGTGTATAGAATTATGGTACAGAGTATACATGCAGTTTCATTTTTGAACTGCTAACCCTAGTTGTGATCAATCGATTCACGAGTTTACATTACTAGTGCACTACTATCGGATATCTCAATATCGGATAATAGAGAAGATCGATTTGGCCTCACCATAGAAGCGCAGTTCGACTTTTGACATGTAATGCCTCAACCAGTCAGCCTTAAGTTCTTAAGTTGTGCTCCATTTTGGACCACTTAGGAGAGCGGTACAACCACCAAAATTTTAGAGGTCAGTTGTTTATTTGTGACGAGAAGCCTATACAATTTTGGTGATTGTAGCACTAACCGAAGTGGTGCAATCAGCGTTTAACTTAAGAACTTAAGGCTGACTGGTTGAGGCATAACTTTGACCATAAAAACCAATTTATTTATTATTATTCAATTTATTTAGCCGCCCCACTATATTTATTTATTTCCATGCCTAACGGAAAGTCTGATAATTTTTGGCTGGCGGATTTTTAGATAAACCACATAATTTACGAAAGTGCGCTCTAAATTATTAACAAAGTAATTAAACTATGAATAGGAATATGTTTTACCAAATCTTATCAATAAACCAAAATTTCAGCGATGTCTAAGCATAATCACTTGGTTGTAGATATGAACGGGTAATACTTAAACCTATCTAAATTGGCATGGATCTTTTCAATAAAAAGCGTTAAGGGATTTTCTAGATATCGTAAATTATTCATATAATATTGCGAATGGGATTGCTCAAGCACGTCATACCAATTAACATAAATCTCCGAGACGGTTGAGCATAACCATGGGTAAGTATGAATAAAGAATACTCATCCCTATCAAAATTTATATGTATTGTTCCAATAAAACTGGTTGTGCTCGTCTTTCGATTTAATAGATATCGTATATTATTCATACATTATTGGGAGTGAAATTGTTCACACGTCATACAAATTCACATAAATCTCACTGACGTTTGGGCACAAGCCTTAGTATGTATATGGATAGAGGACGCCCAGACCTCTCTAAATTGGTACGATTTAGCCCGATTTAGCATGATTTAGTGGAATACATGACAAAGATTGGACTGATATACCACTTAACTTAAACTTAAGATATGTATAGGCATGCCCACTAGTAAGTATGGATAGAGGACACTTAGGCCTTACTAAATTGGTATGTGCTATTCCAATTGAAATGGTTTGGCTCGTCTATTGATTTTATATATGCATATCGTATATTCTTCATATAATGTTGTGAATGGAATTGCTCACACGTCACAAAAATTACAAACACACAGTCCTAACTTAATTTTTATGCATTATTATTCCAATAAAAAAGGTTGGGTCTCGTCGGAGGGTTTTATAATTGATGTGATGTGTTCTATTCGCAATATTATAATATAATATATATATATTATAAATAATAAACCATAACTAGAAAATCCTAAGTCAAGTTTAACGATTTTTGTTAGAATAACTTTAATAACACATACACACTAATTTAAATAGACCTAGGCATTCTCTGTTCATATATAAACTAGTGATTATGCTCAGACTTATCTGAAATTTATGTGAATTGCTATGATTTATGAGCAATCCCATTCACAATATTATAAGAATACTATACCATCTCTAGAAAATCCTCCGAATGGTTCAAATTGGAACAACACATGCCAATTTAGAGAGGTCCGAGTGTACCTATTAATGTTATTTTGTATGACGTATGGTGAGCAATTCCATTCACAATATTATATATGAGTAATATAAAATATCTAGAACGTCTTTACCGACCAAACGGCACAGTGTGTGGTCAATCGGTGATCAAAATGAAAACAACTATGACCTCCTGTGGGAGTGCAGAACTTATGGAATGAACCATCTTCCTTATCAGTACTATAGGCTGGAGCTATGCAATGCACAAATTATTCTATGCAAATCGGACATATCTTTTATATGCTATACGTCCGAGATTTAGCTACTGCGTAAGGTAAAAAACAACAAACATATAAAACAAGCCCAAAATTTTTTATTGGAATAGTGCATACCAATTTAGATAGACCTGAGTATCTTGCATCCACACACACTAGTGCTTATACTCAGACATCTTTGAAAATGAAAATAAATGGTTATTTTGATTTAATTAGTGAATGAAAGTTGAATTGAAGAACTTATAGGTTAAGTATTTCACATTCAACTGACTGCCCAATGGTGTTTGTAATCACATTATGATTATTGATGATAAACACAAACACAGACAAAAAATCAAACTTCAGATACTGGTAAAAGCAATCAATTTTGAGGCTGAATCGATGGCCGCGTGATCAATTAAGCAAAACAAAGAATAAACGCATTTTGTTTGTCTCCGTTACCTGTATTCTCAGGGATCAACATTGTCGCCTTCAATAGCAGGGTAAGTAGAGCGCTTGCCTTGTTATTCGAGGGTCCCGTTGGTGATCCGGGATATTTGTTTTATGTGTCATGTATTACATGCATGTTTTTGTATGCCTGCTATGTCTTGTATGCTTTTCTTCTCCATAATTATTTTTAAGCTGAACTCAAATTTTGACTTTTTGTCATGTGTTTATTTACATTTCAAAAATGGCCTTAAATTTTTTTTATTTCATTTCTATTTATGTTAAAGCAAAGATGATCAATATAATAGATGGAAACCTGCGAACAAAATGCATTTTTGAAACAAATCAGCAAACTCACCCACATCGTAAACAGAAAATCATGTTCCATTTAAAACAACTCTTTTATAACCTTCAAACGTCCGTCTCATCTGGTGTTATTGTATTGACTACAAATAAAATATCCCGGACTGACTTAAATAAGTGTGGAACATCATAAAATAGATGTTACTCTAACTGCGAGTTCATACGACGGATAAAAATCTCGGATTTTTCTATCCCAGATTTTTTTTTCAATATTTTCAACTTTTTTATATGATAAGAGGCGTGCCCGTTGTATAATTTACGTGATGTAATTTGTTAAAACGATGGGATAGTAAAATCCGAGATTTTTATCCGTCGTATGAACTCGCTGTAAAGGTATAGTATGCCTTCCGGATGTTTCATCATTAATTGTATATCTAAGAGCTTTAGCGAAAAATAGGACAAACATCGTAATCTTATCTTAAGTTTTATCTTGTAAACTAAGCACTCCACGAAAAATTGTTATGACAAAATAAAACCACATTTTGTTGAAAACACTAATTTGCTAAAACTGCAATAACTCAACAGTGATTTGTCGTGCATCTATTTCAATAGTCTCATTCTCAAGATTTCTAAATTCTCTACAAAACGGCTTATTTGGATTAGTGAAACATCAGAAAAGTTTGTTGGCAGTCTTAAAGTTTCGGATTTTTTTTCTCTTTAAAAATATTTTTGAATGACTCAAAGAAACTCATAAAAAAACAAAAATAAGAAAAAACAGACCCCAGCTTCGGAAATAGACTAAATTTTCTACATTTTAAAAGTAAAAACAAACAAAAAATACACTGACATTTCACCAAGATACAAGCGTTTGAAAATAGGGTATTTTTCTAAAAATTTTACTGTTACGTTTTTTATTTTGCACAGTGTCTAATAAATAAAATACAAAATTTTTATTGTGAACTTTTAATTTTTTAGGGAACATAAAAACAGCAAATATGACTATTGACTTATAATTAGCTTTTCTGAAAGCTAAGAATCAGATCTACACTGCTCGTCAAAAAAACCCAGACACTACATTTTTTCAGTAAATATTTGTGTTAACGGTAACTATTCGCATTATTCGCGTTATGGTTGTACGAAGTAATATAATGTGTGCCAAAAGTGCCTTCATATATATATGAGGGCGATTTGGGTGAGGTGCACAGATGTGTATGATGGTTCAAAATTTCAAAATACATTCAAAAATAAATGTTTGACAGGATTGTTTTGCCTTGCCCACACAGTTGTGATGGCAGGCAGGAGAAGGGATACACTCTGTTATATGCAATTACACAATCACACATAAAAATAATAAAATGGTTAAATACACGGTTAATTGGTCTCATGGCAGAAAAGGATGGAAATGAAATATAAAAAAATTATCTGTTTGTGCGAACTTCATTGGTCCTTCGAGCAAAACAACATCCAAGTTCGAAAAAATTAAATACAGACCACGAAATAATTAAGTGCACATATACCATTAACTACCATCAAAGTGATTCATAAAACATCAACCAGGCGGTGACATAATGGATAACCTATGCAAGGAACAACAGCAGAGGTTCAAGGAGATACAAACCCTTTGGACCAACTACAAGAAGGATTCCATCAACAGGAAGACAAGTACATACATCGACCGCAAAATAGGACGGTTAGAGGATATGTATGAAGAATTCGTTGATACTGATGAACATATAATAAATCAGTATAAAGACAACTTTCCAACACATGATTATTGGAAATCTCGAGAAGCAGTGGCACCACTAGTGCAAAACTTCAGAAAGGAGTTAGAAACACTTAGGAAATCACTAGCGAGAGAGACGAATACCTCATCAAGCATACCTGGGTTTAGTTCAAGTGGCGATAACAAAACAACCGGTAAAAGCATAAAGCATAAAAGCATAAGCATAAGCTATAAAGCACACCAATTCAAAATGAGGCAATTCCACGCCATGGTACGGGAAGCAAATAGTGCATTGGAAAACGAGCCTGAAAACGCCGAGTTAATGAACATCAAAATCGAAGCAATATCCTCCAAGAAGGCAGAAATCGAAAAGCTGCATGAAAAAATATACATCGAAGCAGCAGAGGATGAAGAAACTACGTTGCCTTATTTCATAGATGACTTCTATGGCACAGTCATAAAACAATTCGAAACCATCAAATTAAAACTAGCATCAAAAATAAGGCAAAACTAGTCAAAAAATCAGCAAGGCACAAGAAGTATGCCGAAACTACCTCGAATCCAAATTCCAACATTCGACGGCAACTTCAAAATTTGGACATCATTCATCAACACGTTCAACAATCTGGCACATGATAACAGCCATGTATCAGATTTTGAAAAATTAAGCTACTTTAAGGAAAGCTTAAAAGGTGAACCATCAACCTTAATAGGGCACCTAACATTACAAGCAGAAAACTACAAAACTGCGTACGACATCATTATGGAGCGGTACGACAATAAACGAAAAATCGTAGCCGAATATATTGACACCGTATTGAACATTCCAAAAGTTCAACTTAATGCAGCTAAGGACATTAGGAAAATGCATGATACACTAAAGGAGTGTATAAAAGCGTTGCGAAACCTGGGCTACAACATAGATGAATGGAGCACCATTCTCATTCATATTAACATCAAAAAATTGGATTACAACAGCCTGAAGCATTATGAGGAATCTCTTCATGATAGTCGTAACTATCCCACGATGGACCAATTCTTACATCTATTAATGGAGAGAATGAATGTGCTTGAAGCCCTGCAAAGTGCAAATCACATCTCCAGCAAACAATTCAAGGTTCAGTCACACAGAAAAATTTTGGTAAATCAAGAAGGTCCGGAAAAACCAGAAGGTACGGAAAAATCAGGTTGCAATAGCGAATGCTGTAAATACTGCGAAAAAAGGGGGCACAAGATTTTAAATTGTGTTCATTTTAAACAAATTACCCCAAACCGGAGAATAGATTTCATCAATAGGCAAAAAATGTGTACCAACTGCCTATCACACAGCTCAACAGAAGCATGTCTCAAAACAGAATCATGTTCAATATGCAACAACAAACATCATCAACTACTATACACCTACAATAATGATGCCAAAAAGGTATCCATCAATGCAATCGATGGAAATACCACGACTCTGCTCTCAACGGCTAAAGTGATAACCAAAACCTCCACAAATACAACAGTGACGCTACGGGCATTAATCGATCTAGGATCCCAGGTATCGTTGATTACTGAAACTGCATGTAAACAGGTGGGATTACATCAGAAAAACATACAAACTAGTTTGGTCGGAATTGGAGGCAATACGAATAACACCTGTAGCTCTATGGTACAACTGGAAATTCAACCGCATTTTCCATCGGTGTTTAAGCTACAAATAGAAGCATACGTTTTGCAGAAAATAACATCTGATGTGCCAGAGCAGAAAATAAAACGCAATAACGATTCTCGGTGGGAAAATATAATATTGGCGGATCCGCAATATGATTGTCCGGCTCCGATAGACATCTTGTTAGGAGCAGACGTCTATGCAGACATATTAGAATCTCAGATCATTCGAGGAAATCCAAATGCAATGAAAACAAGTTTGGGTTGGCTGATAGTAGGTCCGGCAACAACCGTTCAACCCAGGACTCTAATGGTTAACTTCAGTAGCAAGGAGGAATTAGCACAAGCTCAAGAGCTACACAAGTTTTGGGAGTTAGAAGAGGTACCGATTGAATCTCCACTGACCAAATCTGGCGAACAGTGTGAAACCATTTATCGACAAACGGCTAAGCGGAATCCAAATGGACGCTACGTGGTTACCTTACCGTTCAAGGAAAATGATACCAGCATCCTTGGTGCGTCAAAACAAAGAGCCACGCAACGGTTTTTGCAAATTGAGAAAAGATTGCAAAAAAATGAAAGACTACAACAATTATATATCAAATTCATGAGAGAATATCTTCAAATGGGGCACATGATACCATCACCCGATTGCAAGGGACAATTTTACATTCCACATCATGCAATATTTAAGGATAATTCAAGAGAAAAAAAGTTTCGCGTTGTATTTGGCGCTTCAATGAAGTCAACATCGGGTTGGAGCTTGAATGATACGCTGCATGTCGGAGCTGCTCTGCAAAATAATTTATGGTCACTTATTCTACGGTGGAGAATACACAAAATAGTATTCGCAGCCGACATAATCAAAATGTATCGACAAATCAAAGTAGCAAAGGAACATCAAGATTATCAAAGAATACTATGGAGGGAAACTCCAAATCAACCATTACGGGAGTACAATTTGACTACCGCTACCTATGGCACATCAGCGGCGCCGTTCTTGGCAATAAGAACACTACATCAGTTAGCAATGGATGAAGGTGAACACTGCCCACTTGCCAGGAAGGTCTTAATAGAAGACTGTTATGTCGACGACGTTCTAACCGGAGCTGATAACCTACACGATGCACTACTTCTACAAAAGCAGTTAATCACAATACTTCAAAAAGGTCAATTTCAACTGAGCAAGTGGTCGAGCAGCCACCCAAAACTATTGCAGTCCATACCAGGGTCAAATAAACTAATTGGAAACATGGAGTTGGCCGAAGATGAAACTATTAAAACGTTAGGAATCCATTGGAACCCGATATCAGACTGCTTCAGGTTCAAGGTAAACCAAATATCATCAACAACTGAACTTACCAAGAGAGAGCTAGCCTCAGAAATTGCAAGGCAATTCGATCCATTAGGATGGTTGGCACCCATTACAATTACATCCAAACTTATATTACAAGATCTGTGGGCCACGGAAATAAACTGGGATGACAAAGTTCCTAAAGAAATTACAGCAAAATGGGTAAAGCTGCGAAACGAACTCGTACACCTTGAAACCCTATCCATTCCACGCTGGATAGGAACAGTATCATCAGGCACACAAAATCTATATTTACACGGGTTCTGCGATGCGTCTGAAAGGGCATATGCAGCGGTCATATACAGTCGAATCGAATTGTCAGACAATACAATCATCACACGGCTACTGACTGCCAAAACCAAGGTAGCACCTACCCGAGTTAAGCAAACTTTACCACGCCTGGAACTTTGCGGAGCACTTCTTCTGTCACGTTTAACTAGCCAAGTGGTTCAAACTCTAGAACTGCAACCGGCAAATATTTATGCATGAACGGATTCTTCCATTGTGTTGGCTTGGCTACAAAAGCCAGCCACCAAATGGAAAACATTTGTCTCGAATCGGGTATCAGAAATTCAAAACAACACTAAAATCGGGGAATGGAAGCACATCACCTCAACACAAAACCCAGCGGACCATGCATCCCGTGGCATTTCATTATCAAAATTAAGTACTCTGGAACAATGGTGGACCGGACCTGAAATAATAATGGAACCGGTAGTAAATGAAACCACGAATAAGTTTGACACGAGTATCGATCTGAAACGAGCCACAACTGTTTTCCACGTACTCAATAAGGACGCGACATCTGAGAACACCATAATCAAGCTGATCGACCACAAATCAGATTATTTAAAACTCCTACGGGTTATTGCCCATCTTCTCCGATTCATATCCAAGATCAGGAAGAAACCAACGTGTGCCGGAGAAATACGAGCAATAGAGCTACGGACAGCGTTAACCACAATCGTAACAGCAGTTCAAAGTGTTTTCTTTGCATACGAAATATCAGCATTAAGGGATCAACAGTCAATTAAGAAGAAGAGCACCATCGCCTCCCTGACTCCGTTTATAGACATCGACGGCCTTATAAGAGTAGGAGGCAGACTAAAAAATTCGGACCTACCATTCGGAGAGAAACACCCGCTAATCCTACCAGCTAAATCACACCTGACCAGCCTAGTTATCAAGTGGGCACATGCATCTACGCTTCATGGCACTAATGCATTAACGTTGGCGTTTATCCGGAAAACGTTCTGGATAATCAGGGGAGCTCAAGGAGTAAGGAATCACATTCAAAAATGCATTGTCTGTTTCCGATTTCAAAGTAAACGGACCGAACAACTCATGGGCAATCTACCAAGAGGTCGAGTTACCCCGTCGCGGCCATTCACACACACGGGTGTCGATTATGCCGGTCCATTGAATATACGAATCGCAAAAGGCAGAGGAAATAAGGCCTACAAGGGATACATTGCTGTCTTTGTATGTCTTTCAACAAAAGCAGTTCATCTCGAAGTGGTCTCGGATTTAACTGCAAACACCTTCCTGGCAGCATTCAAAAGATTTACATCGCGCCGAGGGAATATCGCCCACATATACAGTGATAACGGTACGAAATTCGTGAAGGCAAACAAACTTCTAATCCAAAACCAACGGCAGTGGGAGAAGATTATCCAGGATCATTTTTCAACGCAGAGCATTACGTGGCATTTTATACCTCCAAGCGGTCCACATTTCGGAGGATTATGGGAAGCGGCAGTGAAATCATTGACACATCATTTATGCCGAGTCGTTGGAAATCAAACGTTCACATATGAGGAGTTATCCACCACGCTATGCATGATCGAAGCATGTCTCAATTCACGTCCTCCGTGTCCTATATCCAACGATGCAGATAATGTGGATCTTCTAACTTCCGGCCATTTTTTAACTGGTGACGCTTTACTGGCTCCATCGGAGAACGATGTAGTAGATAAAAACCCCGGCATATTAACCAGATGGGAGTTAGTAAATCAAAGCCACCAACAGTTCTGGAAAAAGTGGCACCAAGAATATTTATCCCAGCTTCAACACCGCACTAAGTGGAAGATCAAACACCCAAACATAAATGTGGGGGACTTAGTACTGATAAAAGAAGATAACTTACCTCCTTTGATGTCGGCAAGGGGCCGAATCAAGGAAATTCACCCTGGTAAAGATGATCTCGTAAGAGCAGCTACGGTTTCTACTCACAGAGGAGAAGTTAGACGTCCTACTGCAAAATTGTGTCCTCTGCCAGGCGTCGAAGATGAAAGTGAGAGCCCATCAAATGAAGATGAAAGTGAGAGCCCATCAAATGAAGATGAAAGCAAGCCAACTTTACGAAGATCATGCCGCGTACCAAAGGCCGCAGTAACGATACTCACCATATTATCCCTTTTAACTAATACGTTATTTGTTAACACTCACCCAACCAAGTTGCAGATGCATGAGTTAGAAGATGCAGGAGGCATATATTTCGATAATGTAGGAGAGGTTCACTTACTTGCTGCACATTGGAATCTCATCATACGCTACAACTTGAAGAGTTACTGGGATGAAGTCGCAAAAGCAGAGAAAAGCCTCCAGTTACTTTCAAGAGCATGTAACAACTTACAATCGATACATTGCGATATCATTGTCAAGCAACTCAAACTGCAGTTTGACAACATCAAAGAAGAAAACAAACTACTTGAAACCAAATCGAAAAGGCATCGCAAGCGAGGAGTTGGAGACACAATTGGGATCCTCTTAAGTGACACGTTTGGCATCTTGTCTCAACGAGAAGCGGAACATTACGAACAGCACTTTGATTTAATCGAGCAGAATGAGCAACATCTTCTTCAATTGGCAAAGAACCAAACGTCGATTATAGATAACACCATACGTTTATTTAAGCAAAATAATAAGTACACGATCACTCATCTGAACAAGCTAGAAGAACATCAGTCTCAAGTGGATTTGGACTTGAAACATCTTCAGGAATACAATACAAAGATGAATCAGAGAGATATTATAGTAACTGGCATTCTTCAGCTGATGTTAATATTGAAATTAATGCAAGACACACAACAGAATATTCTCGAAGTAATGCTCAACACCCAGCACAATACCCTTCATCGATCTCTATTGAGTCCATTACGCCTTCAAGACGAAGTTAATCAGATCAGGGAACATCTGTCCCCAGTGATGTCTTTGCCGGGCAGGAAGCAAGGGGATCTATTGAAGCTGTATCAAATATTAAAAACCGAATCTCGAATTACCAGCAATAACATCATTATACGCGCTCGCATCCCGTTGGTAAAGATACATTTCTACCAATTGTTTGCACTCATATCGGTACCCATACCTACAACAAATCTTCACACTTCGATAATACCATCATCCGAATACCTGTTGGTTGATCATCACCGGGAACATTATGCACCAATCAACAAAGACGCTTTTAATCAGTGCTTACCTATATCCGAGGGATTGTATGTATGCCACATCTCACCCATTTACACAAAACATTCAACTATGTCTCAATGTGAGATCAACCTGCTATTACGAAAACAAAACCTGCATTCCAGTTGCATCGTGCAAAGTCTTACTCCTACCAATCATTGGATACCGTTACATAAATCAAACCAATGGATTTATGTCACCAAATCAAATTCATCAAAGGTTACATATGACTTGATTTGTGATTCACATCTCACGCCACTCAATCTTCAAGGTACTGGAAGGATCTCTATGAGCCCGGGATGTATCATTAAGGATGAAACATTGCAAATCTCCTCCATCGAAAGAGAAGTAACTAAGATCCACCTATCATTCCTGGCAACAGCCAGTATGAGTCAAATAGAGCAGTTTTTACGCAACATCAGCCATCAACATCAGGGACAGCAAAGGACGATGTCTACTACCACAGCACCTTTAACGACAATAGACACCCACGAGCTCGAAGAACAAATAGAACTTCAAAAAAATCAGGAAACCATCAATAGTCATCACATACACCATTACACGATGACTCATTTAACATTTGGGACCGTTATCATTATCATGGTGATTGCAGTCATTCTCTGGAAACGAAGTCAACCATATCGATCAGCACCAAGCGTCCCACCACAACCGCTTCCGCGATCTTCATTGGCGCGCGCAGCATGTTCAACTGAACAACTAGGGTCGACCTAGATAGAAAGCTGATTGTGCATTAATTTGATTGATTGATTGATTAGAATGTACGGCCAAGACTAAGCAGGGATCCCGGATACGCCGGGCCTACCGTACACCCCTTTTACATATAACAAGATGGAGGGATAGGAAAGGTTGTTAGGTATGACAGACTTGACCCGGTTACAGACACCTAAGTAGTCAATAGTTAGTAAATTGATAAGCACAAGACATCACAATTATTTTTGGTTTAATGGTATAAAAGTTCGGCAATCAGCATCTTGAAAAAAATTTAATAATTAATTAAGACCCATATATAGTAGTACCCATACATTTCCTGCAATAAAACTTTATTATTGTGAGTTGCATTTTCAATAAACTAAATAGTTCAATTTTCCATAAACTAAATTAAACTGGTTCTCCAAAAACATATTAAATCATGTAAACTTAATCCAATCCAGAAATCCCCTAATATTATTAAAGAATAAAAGAGCAAATTATTTTTCAGTCTTCCACAGGCTTTGAAACCTGCTGAATGTATTTATTTCTAATAAAATAATTTGAATAATAATGGTTTTAATTAAAATAATGTAAAAGACAAACAGTCACTGCCACTCCTGCCATAATTATGCATATTTTTTAAATAAAAATATTGTAAAACAACATCCAGTTTCAAAAGCAGCTAATCTAGAATCGATGAGGTATAATACATCAAACATAATTTTCGACACAGTTCTAGAATCCCATTGCTGAAACGAATTAACAAAATTATACTATTAGGGTAATCAAGAATCTGTAAGATGAGAGAAACAATAACAAGTACAGCTGTATAGAAAACCCAATAACCAAATAACCCAACCAATAAAACCGACTTAAAACTTATATACAATTAAATTAAATTTTAATTTAAAATAAAAGAAAGTTAGTATTTAATCAAACTAGAGTTTTATCCAAAGTTCAAATTTGAAACTCAATTAATAATGGAGATACATTATATTTCTGACGGCGGCAATTATCTATTTAACGCAGTTCTTCATCAGCTGCAACGACAATTTTACATCAAACGAACATCGATCTGAAACCATCGTTATATCTCATCGTTATATATCATCGTTTTTCAAGCATGGGGAAAAGTATGTAAAATGGAGTTTTCGCTTCAAAATGTTTGCATTAAATCCTGCTATCACGACTAACCGTTTATTATTCTGGCAGAAGCGTTTGAGCTAGCGCGTTTTGCAAGAAAATTCAATTTTGTTTGAACTATTCCTACAAAAATTTAGCAAGGAAAAAATCAATTCGGGATTCGGCCGCTTAAGCTCTGGTGGAAAATTGTTTATGTAATATTTAATTTTATTAGTTCAAATGATTTTGTAAAAATTGTTTCGAGAAAGTGTTTAGCAAGTAAAAGTAAGTTTCTTTGATGAATTCCGATTGTAGTTCTGAAAATGGTTATTTTGAACGAAACTAAGCAATCCTTAAACAGAAATATAGGTGGATGTTGTAAATATGATTACAAAACTGTTTTCAAATAATTTTGTTCGGGCGAAATCTGTATTATGCAGCGATTTAGAAAATTAAAATTGTTTCTTGTTTTTGCGTTATTTGTCGACTACTCTGTTATTTGCGAAACCATCAAGTAGCTTCATTGTTTATTCCAAAATCTGCTAAGAGAAATGCTAACACTTTTAAATGTATTATTATTATTAGTAAGTACAATTGCAACAGCATTGATTGACTCTTTTATATAATTAGAAAGGTTACGGCTTCAAAAATCTTCTGAAATCAAAAACCCGATTTCAGAAAATAAAATAGCCTAACCCGGAACTACAAGAAATAATAGCATTAATAATGCACATCTGACAAACCTCGACAACTCCAAACTGCTAAGCAAATTAAAATATAATAATAATTTATTACACAGAAGCTGAATAATCGGATAAAGGAATATTACTAAAATTAGTTAATTTCCGAAATCAAATAACGGCCAAGTAGAAGGCAGACAAAGTACACGGCTTGCACATATGCAGGCCCAAACACCCGCCCATCCACAACTCGCACATGCGACGAAGTAAAAAAAAAAAAAAAAAAAAAAAACCCAGTCACCCAAGCACAAACTCCATCCATTCACCCCCATCGGACTTAACCATTCTCAGCTACGACGTCCCTAATCCTTAACCACCATACAATAGAAAAGAAAAACGAACAAAATTACCACTCTTCATGCATACGACACACTCCAACCAGGCTGCACACAACTTACACGACGTTCATCAAATCAAAGGCACCACCACGGAAAATGGCAGATCTCCAAACGAAAACCATACCCCAAAAACAATTTACCAAAACCAAAAGATAAACAAACAAAGTCAACGCCCAAGAAAATGAAAGTTCGTTTATCCGCCGCACCTGCTACAAGATACAAACTAATAAAGCCAAAAACTCCAGAAAACTCCATAGCATTTGCACGAAAGCTTCTCCCTGTGTTTACGTTCGACATGCAAACAAACAAAGTCCCTACATTTCGAGACGGCTACATACCCATGCATATACACTGATTAAACATTTATATCTGGTTTATTATATATTTTTTATTCCTGCACGATCGCATCACTCACATACACATATACACATTGAAAAACCTTTTTATATACAATAAATGTACAAGTAAATATGCATGTAAAGACAACGTAGGCTACAAAATTACCATGATCAGAAAAAACGAAAATCGTCGGTCATCAAACATGTTTACTCAAAAACAACAACACATATTTTTAATGAGTGTAGCAAAACAGAATTGAAATAACCCTTTCTAGCCCAAAAAATACTCACAATAACCCACTACATGAAAATACTAGTATTTTACACCTTAATGTGTTATAAAATACAGTTACCTAGCGTTTATATTTTTAAAATTTGGTAATAAAAATAATTTTTTAATATGCAATAATATAATATGTGTTAAAAAATGGAAAAACACTTATCTTGAGCATCCTTTGGTATAAAAAAAAGTCCTATACATATTGAAAAATCACGTACAATGCGTATGATGCACTCAACAAAGGTATCAAAATACATATAAACGAAATTGTTAAATACATATTCTACGCCATTGCAAGCGTAATCAAACACAAATTAATATAATTATTCAACAAGTACAACTTTTCACTTTACTTAAAACACAAAAATTATTATTAATATTATTATTTATGTATATTTGCACATATATTACTTAATACACTATATTAATTAATTATTTCAAACACATTTTAAATTACAAATTTACTTATTTATATAGAGGAGAGACAAAAACACGTCTTTCCTCTACGACGTTCAATCGCCGACCTTAAATTTTAACAAAACGAAATATGTATATAATTTTTCACTCCGCACAAATTCAAGTACCTTGGTGTAATATTCGACAAGCATATGACGTGGGATGACCATATTAATTCTATTTGTATTAAAGTTTGCCCTTTTATTTGCTTGATTAGAAAATTGGCTGATTTTGTTCCAGGACGTATGTGTTAAAAAAATTTATTACTCATTTATTCATACCCGATTCTCATACGCCACTTCTAACTTTGGCTCAGTAGTTAAAGAGAAACTTTTGCAGATTTTACAAAATAGGTGCTGTAAAGCAATGTATAGACTGCCTCACCTGTTTCCTACTGTGGAGCTCTATCGAACTGTTGCTATATGCATTCTTCCAATTAAAGCAATTTATGAGATGTATGTGTCGATCTAAATGTTTAAGTGTCTGCACATCCCGTCATTTCTTTCGACTGTACAATTCTAATTTCTAGGTCTTGGCTATTCAATCAGAGGTTCTTGTAAGTTGAAGTGCCGCCAAATTAAAACGGAATTTGGCAGAAAATCATTAACATTTATTGAGTCATACATTTATATTAAATTACCTGAAAATATTTAGAACGCTGTACATATTTTTATGTTTAAACGAATGATAAAATTTCATTTGCTATCATCAGTTAAAGATTATTTGTGATTTATAGTACCATCCATTATTAATTAATTAAATTTAATTATATTGTTATGTATTTGAATTTTATTGTTGTGTTTTACCGAATCTCTTGTCTTGTTGTACCTTGTTCATTAAATTCGCAAGCAAACTTGCTCCACGTAACTCTAGCCTTGGTTTCTATTGGTGTCACTCGTGTTTTTGACATAAACAATCTTACCTTATTTAAAGATCTATCATTGAAATATACCACTGCTGCGTAAGCCACTTCTGAAGTATTACAAAATCCATGCAATTCTCATTGTAAAGTTGAATTGAAGTTGATCCACCTTGGAATTTTTATCTTCTCTAGGTTATTGGCAGCATTTGTTTTCGATGGATCGAATACCTTGGATAATTAATTCAGATAACATTTTTCTTTTGGTCATAATATCATTTTTCTATTTGAGGTTCACCATGAACTCGAGGATAGGCTCGAGAGTTCTTTAATCTGATTCGACAGCTTCTAAGAGTATGCCTATTTCCTGAGATTAAATGAAAAAAGCTTATAAATATAATTACTTCTAAATTATTTTCCTTTTCCTCAGGTTTTAAGTGCGCTAATCATTTGATTTTGTGCTTTTCCGTCCTCTTCTAAAGTATCATCTTCTGATTATTACAGCATCTAGGTAGAAGTCCCTCATTATTATATTGGCAGGGAACTTTACCGTTTCATCGTTTGCTAGCTGCTGCAATATCTTGATAGCCAGATATTGCGCATATGAAATTCCTAAAGGTACGGTTGATGGCAGGTATGCCTTTATATTTTCGACTGGCGTCATCCTTCATAATATTTTCTGATATCGTTGATCATAGTGATGTACTTTTATCTGTCTATCAGATTCTCTTGAAATCCTCTTATCATAACATGCTCTCGAAATTTGTGACCCACGAGTTGAATTTGATTTAATCTAATGTTTTTATCTATCTTAGCTGATGCGTCAAATACTACTCTTAGTTTTGTTGTAGTATTTGTTGTTTTGCCGACTGCGTGATGAGGAATGTAATATTACTTTTGCTTGTACTCTCGTAACACCTTCGATATCCCTTGAAAAATTCATTGGCTACTGATAAGGTTAATGAATCTAGTCAGAGTTGGCATCATGAACGCCGCGCCGAAAGTTTAAGCGGTATTCAAATTTTAAGCTGACCTGTGACTGAATAATCAGTCACATGATTACATTTTATTGAATTTTTGGTTAAGAAATGATTAAGAAGATTTTTTAAGATGTAAATTTGATGCACTTTTATCAAAAATAAAGTAAATTCATATAGCTATTAAATATTTAATAAGAAATGTACAAAAGGATAATAAAATATGAATTAACATTACAATTTACATGCGTGGAATCTCTACAAAAACAACATTCTTTGTTATGAAGCGCCCGTCTCGATCAGCTGATTGATCGCTTGTCTCAACCAAAAACACCTTGAGTCCGTCAAATGAGCGGTATCGTGAAAAAACCACATACAGCTGACCGTGTGTAAATACGGGGGCCGGCAAGTACACTCCTACCTTCTTCAAGCTTTGGCCCTCACTCTTGTTGATGATTATGGCGAACGCGAGTTGGACCGGAAATTGGAGGCGAGACATTTTAAATGAAAAGGTGCCTTCCGAGGGTGAGAGCTTCATGCGTGGGATGAGAACGCGCTCGCCTTTTGAGAAGCCAGTCTGCAAATCAAATTCCAGACTGTAGCGGTTTATTTTTGTGACTCGCATGCGTTTTCCATTGATAAGACCCTTGCTAGTGCTTAGATTCCTCATCAAAAGAACGATC
>CAKOBK010000728.1:90000-94081 GCA_932526605.1 Nephrotoma flavescens
TCAAAATATTTTTCTTTGTTCACATCCTCCTTCCCTTTGTTACATCCTCCCTAAGGCATCTTTCCGCTCTAAGCTGATTTTATTATTTTTCTCAAAATTAAAATCATTTATAAAATTGTTAGGAATTTTAATATTATTGAATTTAGAACATATATCAATCATCCTTATAGTACACTTAGGAAAAATTAAGTAATGAATGTATGTATTTAATTTCGACCAATCAGTATAGATAGGCATATAAAATATACATAATGTAACTAAACACAAATATGTAATATGTATGTATATCTAAATGTTTACTGCGATCACTAAAAAACAATTTAATTATAATATTTTCCCTTTCGTTCATAAATTTCTGATGTTTCGTATCCTTTCCTCCAAATAGCTATTTGTTTCTTTTTTATAAACTATATTTAATGCAGCACACCAAACCATAATCAATGTATATACGTACATACATACATACATCGAAAATAAATCCTCTTTCTTTTCACGATCACATGTTTTTTAAATTTTATATACCTAAACGACAAGAAATTATCGATCGTGCACACATTTTATTTTAAATAGTGCATATGTTTATACATCTAGTATATGTATAGTATATACATAATACGTGCGTTTTAGTTTTCAAAACATTCTGTTTTATTAAATTTCTGAGTTACACACAGAAATTGGAAATGTTAAAGGGAACGTTCAACAAAAATTTGAATTTGTTAACCAAAATATACAAACGGTTAAACAAGATCTACAAACCGAAGTGCAACGTCTCGAGAAAGAGCTTGAAGATGTCAAGGCAAATGGAACGACACAACAAGTGATCCAGACGGTTAATGCAGTTAAGATAAAACCACCAACATTTGATGGAACAACATCCTTCAGCATTTTTAAGTTCCAATTCGAAACGGCGATTAAGCTAAATCAGTGGACTGAAGAACAATGTGTTGCAGCGTTAATTGTGGCTCTTAAAGGCGAAGCGGCAGAAACACTACAAATCATTCCCGAGCAGGAAAGGAACGTTTACATGGGAATTATGAAGGCGTTAGATCGAAAATACGGAAGTGACCACAAACGAGAAACCTATCGCATGGAATTGAAGGGTCGATACCAAAGAGGAGGAGAATCGCTACAGGAATATTCATCGGCAATTGAACGGCTCGCGCATTTAGCACATTCAAATATGTCGGCCGATTACATGGAGTGAATTAAAATAGATGCATTCATTGACAGTATTCGAGATCCTGAGACGCGCAGAGCGGTGATGTTGTCACCTAAGGCAACTTTCACGGAAACCATCGTTTGTGCGTTAACAAACGAAACTGCGCAAACCATCATCAAACCAGCAATGAAAATTCGTAGAGTGGAGATTGATTCCAAAATAGACACCGCGCGGGCTACGCTAAGGTTCAGAGATGGAAGTGGCAGGATTAAATGCTGGGTTTGTGATAGAATGGGTCACATCTCACGGGACTGTTGGGAGATTAAGAAGAAACGAGCACGGTCGCCATCTCCTATGAAGCGTAGATCAAACGAGGAGCAGATAGAATCCAGAAGGGCTGGTCGGACTACAGCGGAGTCGTTTAACTAAAAAGAGTCAGTTTGCAGGGGCAGAAGCTGACTCCCACAACCGATTGCCCCATAACCTCCATCCATGTTTCGAGAATAGCAAGGAGCGGTGACAGCTTAACAATTGAAGCCGATATTGATGGGAAGAAATGCATGATCACGCTGGATACGGGAGCAACTCATACGATTGTTCGTGAGGATATTATCGATGGAATTATGGAACCAACTAATGGAATGAAGTTACGAACGGCGACTGGAGAAAATTCAGCAATAAAAGGGAAAAAGGTCGTAAAAATAAGGATTGGGCGAAATCACTTTCAACACGAGGTGCTGGCTGCAGATATTGTAGACGAAGTCATCTTGGGGATGGACTTTATGAGAACGAATGGCTTCGTGGTGGATGTTGGACGGGGTGTATTAACCTACGATAATATCGAGTTGGCACTTCACGTTAGCGCCGCTATAGGAGAAACGAGCAGACAAATTATAAAGGATCATCGGGAGAAGCTGCCACCGAACTCGGAAACAATAGTATGGGCAAGATTGGAGGGAGGTTCTGGGTCACCCAGGTTGTGGGTTGTGGAAGCCAATGAAGCGGAGAGCGGAGCCAGAGAAATTATGATCGGGAAAGTCCTGGTGAAACCAGACAGCGATAATAGAGTACCAATTAGGACTCTAAATCTCTCGGATAAGACGAAAACCATCAAGAAAGGGACAATAATCGGAAAATGCGAAGAAATATCTGCGATTGTGAAGTGCGAGCAGAAAAATCTGATTAATACGACTAACTTGCAAGGGCAGAAAGAGGTTGTAGAACAACTCATGGAGAAATGGACCGAAGATCTTACCATGGAACAGAAAAATTTGGCAAAACAATTGCTCGAGCGGTACATGCCAATATTCTGCAGTACATCGGACAATAATGGGAGAACCACAATGGTAAAACATCGAATAGATACAGGAGCAGAAACGCCGATTCGCCAACCACCCAGGAGATTACCATTGGCAAAGCAAGGAGAAGTGGATCGAATGGTAAAAGATATGCAAGCAGCAGGGGTAATCGAAACATCAAGCAGTCCATGGAGTTCACCAGTGGTTTTAGTCGAGAAAAAGGATGGTAGCATGAGATTCTGCGTGGATTACCGAAAATTAAATGCTGTGACGAAAAAGATAGTTACCCCTTGCCAAGGATCGATGACACGTTAGACACATTATCGGGTGCTCGAATATTTTCGACGTTAGATCTGCAAAGCGGCTATTGGCAAGTGGAAGTCCAGGAGGAAGATCGCGAGAAAACTTCATTCAGTGTGGGTAACGGATTATGCCAATTTAATGTTATGCCATTCGGATTATGTAACGCCCCTGTGACTTTTGAACGGCTAATGGAGCGCGTATTAAAGGGATTACATTGGAAGACGTGCCTCGTATATTTAGATGACATCATCGTTATGGGCAAGGATTTCGACGAGCATTTAAGGAATTTGGCAGAGGTTTTGGATCGGATACAGGCCGCCGGATTGAAGCTAAGCCCGAAGAAATGCAAATTATTTAGAACGGAAGTAAAATATTTGGGTCATAAGGTAACAACCAATGGAATCCATACCGATGAAGACAAGATCGCAGCAGTGAAGGAATGGCCACGACCTAAAAACTTACGTGAATTACGGAGCTTCCTTGGATTGTGCACGTATTATAGACGATTCGTGCCAGGATTCGCCAGTATCGCCAAGAGTTTACACGAGTGAACCAGGAAGAACAAGGCATTCGAATGGAAGGATGATCAGGAAGAGGCATTTGTAGAACTAAGACGACGATTATGCGAAGCACCAATCCTCGCATACCCTATACCCAACGTTAAATTCATTTTGGACAACGATGCAAGTAATGATGGTATAGGAGCAGTATTATCACAGACAACAAATGGTGAGGAGCGAGTTATTGCATATTACTCCAAGATGTTATCAAAACCGGAACGAAATTATTGTGTGACACGGAAAGAGTTGTTGGCTATAGTCGAATGTGTGAAACACTTCCATAAGTATCTCTATGGCCAAAAATTTCTTCTACGGACGGATCATGGAGCTTTGCGCTGGTTGTTACAATTCAAAAATCCAGAGGGACAAGTAGCACGTTGGATCGAACGTTTGCAAAGCTACGATTTCCAAATTGAACATCGGAAGGGAAGTGCACATGGAAATGCCGACGCATTATCAAGAAGGCCATGTCCCGTGGAATGCAAGCATTGTGGGCGTGTGGAGGGTAAAGAAAACATCATCGATATTCCGCTTATGCAAGTGCTACCTGATGAGGAATGGACTGATGAAATGATCAAGAAGGAGCAATTACGGGATGCTGACCTATCATTCATCATGGAACATAATGAAAAGGAACACCGGCCCACATGGAGTGAGATAGCTGACAAAACTCCCATTGTAAAAGCATATTGGGCTCAATGGGATAGCCTCCACATAGAAAATGGATGTTTAAAACGAAAGTGGGAAAGCACGGATGGTAA
>CAKOBK010000729.1:0-88726 GCA_932526605.1 Nephrotoma flavescens
GGTTGAAATAGGCTAACAACAAAACAATTTCGTTAAATGAGTTTTTACATTGATTTTATTGTTTTTGGTTGCGAATCAAAGCATATTAGACAAAAATCCAAAAAAAAAATCGGACCCCTAGTGCTTACACCCAAAATTTTCGAGGAGTAGGAGATTCTTGTTGAAATGGGCTTACAACAAAACTGTTTCGTTAAATGAATTTTTACATTGATTTTATTGTTTTTTGGTTGTGAATCAAACCATATTAGACAAAAATCCAAAACATACACCCAAAATTTTCGAGTCCTAGTAGATTCTGGTTGAAATGGACTTACAACAAAACTATTTCGTTAAAATAATTTTTTCATTGATTTTATTGTTTTTGGTTGTGAATCAAACCATATTAGACAAAAATCCAAAAAAAAAAATCGGACCCAAGTACTTACACCCAAAATTTTCGAGTCCTAGTAGATTCTGGTTGAAATGGGCTTACAATAAAACTATTTCGTTAAATGAATTTTTACATTGGTTTTATTGTTTTTGGTTGTGAATCAAACCATATTAGACAAAAATCCAACAAGCGAAAAATCTTACCCAAAGTACTTACACCCAAAATTTTCGAGTCCTAGTAGATTCTGGTTGAAATGGGCTTACAACAAAACTATTTCGTTAAATGAATTTTTACATTGATTTTATTGTTTTTGGTTGTGAATCAAAGCATATTAGACAAAAATCCAAAAAAAAAATCGTACCCCAAGTACTTACACCCAAAATTTTCGAGTCCTAGTAGATTCTGGTTGAAATGGTCTTACAACAAAACTATTTCGTTAAATGAATTTTTACATTGATTTTATTGTTTTTGGTTGTGAATCAAACCATATTAGACAAAAATCCAAAAAAAAAATCGTACCCCAAGTACTTACACCCAAAATTTTCGAGTCCTAGTAGATCCTGGTTGAAATGGGCTTACAACAAAACTATTTCGTTAAATGAATTTTTACATTGATTTTATTGTTTTTGGTTGTGAATCAAAGCATATTAAGTACTTACACCCAAAATTTTTGAGTCCTAGTAGATACTGGTTGAAATGGGCCTACAACAAAACTATTTCGTTAAAAGAATTTTTACATTGATTTTATTGTTTTTGGTTGTGAATCAAACTATATTAGACAAAAATCCAAAACATACACCCAAAATTTTCGAGTCCTAGTAGATTCTGGTTGAAATGGGCTTACAACAAAACTATTTCGTTAAATGAATTTTTACATTGATTTTATTGTTTTTGGTTGTGAATCAAACCATATTAGACAAAAATCAAAAAAAAAACCGACCCAAGTACTTACACCCAAAATTTTCGAGTCCTAGTAGATTCTGGTTGAAATGGGCTTACAACAAAACTATTTCGTTAAATGAATTTTTACATTGGTTTTATTGTTTTTGGTTGTAAATCAAACCATATTAGACAAAAACCCAAAAAAAAAAAATCGGACCCCAAGTACTTACACCCAAAATTTTCGAGTCCTAGTAGATTCTGGTTGAAATGGGCTTACAACAAAAGTAATTCGTTATATGAATTTTTAAAATTGATTTTATTGTTTTTGGTTGTGAATCAAAGCATATTAGACAAAAATCCAAAAAAAAATCGTACCCCAAGTACTTACATCCAAAATTATCCAGTCCTAGTAGATTCTGGTTGAAATGGGCTTACAACAAAACTATTTCGTTGAATGAATTTTTACATTGATTTTATTGTTTTTGGTTGTGAATCAAAGCATATTAGACAAAAATCCAAAAAAAAAAAAATCGTACCCCAAGTACTTACACGCAAAACTTTCGAGTCCTAGAAGATTCTGGTTGAAATGGGCTTACAACAAAACTATTTCGTTAAATGAATTTTTACATTGATTTTATTGTTTTTGGTTGTGAATCAAACCATATTAGAAAAAAATCAAAAAAAAATCGGACCCCAAGTACTTACACCCAAAATTTTCGAGTCCTAGTAGATTCTGGTTGAAATGGGCCTACAACAAATCTATTTCGTTAAATGAATTTTTACATTGATTTTATTGTTTTTGGTTGTGAATCAAACCATATTAGACAAAAATCCAAAAAAAAAAATCAGATCCCAAGTACTTACACCCAAAATTTTCGAGTAGTAGGAAACTCTGGTTGAAATAGGCTTACAACAAAACTATTTCGTTAAATGAATTTTTACATTGATTTTATTTTATTTGGTTGTGAATCAAACCACATTAGACACAAATCCAAAAAAAAAAAATCGGTTCCCAAGTACTTACTCCCAAAACTTTCGAGTCCTAGTAGTATCTGGTTGAAATGATTTTATAATTGATTTTATTGTTTTTGGTTGTGAATCAAACCATGTTAGACAAAAATCCAAAAAATAAAAAAATTCGGACCCCAAGTGCATACAACCCAAATTTTCGAGTAGTAGGATATTCTGGTTGCAATGGGCTTACAACAAAACTATTTCGTTAAATGAATTTTTACATAGATTTTATTGTTTTTGGTTGTGAATCAAACCATATTAGGCAAAAATAAAAAAAAAAACAATCGGACCCCAAGTACTTACACCCAAAATTTTTGAGTCCTAGTAGATACCGGTTGAAATGGGCTTACAACAAAACTATTTCGTTAAATGAATTTTTACATTGATTTTATTGTTTTTGGTTGTGAATCAAACCATATTAGACAAAAATCCACAAAAAAAAAATTGGACCCCAAGTACTTACACCCAAAATTTTCGAGTCCTAGTAGATTCTGGTTCAAATGGGCTTACAACAAAACTATTTCGTTAAATGAATTTTTACATAGATTTTATTGTTTTTGGTTGTGAATCAAACCATATTAGACAAAAATCCAAAAAAAAAAAATCGGACCCCAAGTACTTACACCCAAAATTTTCGAGTCCTAGTAGATTCTGGTTGAAATGGGCTTACAACAAAACTATTTCGTTAAATGAATTTTTACATTGATTTTATTGTTTTTGGTTGTGAATCAAACCATATTAGACAAAAATCCAAAAAAAAATATCAGACCCCAAGTACTTACACCCAAAATTTTCGAGTCCTAGTAGATTCTGGTTGAAATGGTCTTACAACAAAACTATTTCGTTAAATGAATTTTTACATTGATTTTATTTTTTTTGGTTGTAAATCAAACCATATTAAACACAAATCCAAAAAAAAAATCGGTTCCCAAGTACTTACACGCAAAAGTTTCGAGTAATAGTAGATTCTGGTTGAAATGATTTTATAATTGATTTTATTTTTTTTGGTTGTGAATCAAACCATGTTAAACAAAAATCCAAAAAAAAAAAATTCGGACCCCAAGTGCTTACACCCCAAATTTTCGAGTAGTAGGAGATTCTGGTTGAAATGGGCTTACAACAAAACTATTTCGTTAAATGAATTTTTACATTGATTTTATTGTTTTTGGTTGTGAATCAAAGCATATTAGACAAAAATCAAAAAAAAAAATCGGACCCCAAGTACTTACACCCAAAATTTTCGAGTCCTAGTAGATTCTGGTTGAAATGGGCTTACAACAAAACTATTTCGTTAAATGAATTTTTACATTGATTTTATTGTTTTTGGTTGTGAATCAAACCATATTAGACAAAAATCCAAAAAAAAATCGGATCCCAAGTACTTACACCCAAAATTTTCGAGTCCTAGTAGATTCTGGTTGAAATAGGCTTACAACAAAACTATTTCGTTAAATGAATTTTTACATTGATTTTATTTTTTTTGGTTGTGAATCAAACCACATTAGACACAAATCCAAAAAAAAAAATCGGTTCCCAAGTACTTACACCCAAAACTTTCGAGTCCTAGTAGATTCTGGTTGAAATGATTTTATAATTGATTTTATTGTTTTTGGTTGTGAATCAAATCATGTTAGACAAAAATCCAAAAAAAAAAAAAATTCGGACCCCAAGTGCATACAACCCAAATTTTCGAGTAGTAGGATATTCTGGTTGCAATGGGCTTACAACAAAACTATTTCGTTAAATGAATTTTTACATTGATTTTATTGTTTTTGGTTGTGAATCAAACCATATTAGACAAAAATAAAAAAAAAAACAATCGGACCCCAAGTACTTACACCCAAAATTTTTGAGTCCTAGTAGATACCGGTTGAAATGGGCTTACAACAAAACTATTTCGTTAAATGAATTTTTGCATTGATTTTATTGTTTTTGGTTGTGAATCAAACCATATTAGACAAAAATCCAAAAAAAAAAAATCGGACCCCAAGTACTTACACCCAAAATTTTCGAGTCCTAGTAGATTCTGGTTGAAATGGGCTTACAACAAAACTATTTCGTTAAATGAATTTTTACATAGATTTTATTGTTTTTGGTTGTGAATCAAACCATATTAGACAAAAATCCAAAAAAAAAAAATCGGACCCCAAGTACTTACACCCAAAATTTTCGAGTCCTAGTAGATTCTGGTTGAAATGGGCTTACAACAAAACTATTTCGTTAAATGAATTTTTACATCGATTTTATTGTTTTTGGTTGTGAATCAAAGCATATTAGACAAAAATCAAAAAAAAAAAATCGGACCCCAAGTACTTACACCCAAAATTTTCGAGTCCTAGTAGATTCTGGTTGAAATGGGCTTACAACAAAACTATTTCGTTAAATGAATTTTTACATTGATTTTATTGTTTTTGGTTGTGAATCAAACCATATTAGACAAAAATCCAAAAAAAAATCGGTTCCCAAGTACTTACACCCAAAATTTTCGAGTCCTAGTGAAGATTCTGGTTGAAATAGGCTTACAACAAAACTATTTCGTTAAATGAATTTTTACATTGATTTTATTTTTTTTGGTTGTGAATCAAACCATATTAGACACAAATCCAAAAAAAAAATCGGTTCCCAAGTACTTACACCCAAAACTTTCGAGTCCTAGTAAAAAAAAAAATTCGGACCCCAAGTGCCTACATTCCAAATTTTCGAGTAGTAGGAGATTCTGGTTGCAATGGGCTTACAACAAAACTATTTCGTTAAATGAATTTTTACATAGATTTTATTGTTTTTGGTTGTGAATCAAACCATATTAGACAAAAATAAAAAAAAAACAATCGGACCCCAAGTACTTACACCGAAAATTTTTGAGTCCCAGTAGATACTGGTTGAAATGGGCTTACAACAAAACTATTTCGTTAAATGAATTTGATGGATTTATTGTTTTTGGTTGTGAATCAAACCATATTAGACAAAAATCCACAAAAAAAAAATCGGACCCCAAGTACTTACACCCAAAATTTTCGAGTCCTAGTAGATCCTGGTTGAAATGGGCTTACAACAAAACTATTTCGTTAAATGAATTTTTACATTGATTTTATTGTTTTTGGTTGTGAATCAAACCATATTAGACAAAAATCCAAAAAAAAAAAAATCGGACCCCAAGTACTTACACCCAAAATTTTCGAGTCCTAGTAGATTCTGGTTGAAATGGGCTTACAACAAAACTATTTCAATAAATGAATTTTTACATTAATTTTATTGTTTTTGGTTGTGAATTAAACCATATTAGGCAAAAATCCAAAAAAAAATATCAGACCCCAAGTACTTACACCCAAAATTTTCGAGTCCTAGTAGATTCTGGTTGAAATGGGCTTACAACAAAACTATTTCGTTAAATGAATTTTTACATTGATTTTATTTTTTTTGGTTGTAAATCAAACCATATTAAACAAAAATCCAAAAAAAAAATCGATTCCCAAGTACTTACACCCAAAACTTTCGAGTCCTAGTAGATTCTGGTTGAAATGATTTTATAATTGATTTTATTGTTTTTGGTTGTGAATCAAACCATATTAGACAAAAATCCAAAAAAAAAAAATCGGACCCCAAGTACTTACACCCAAAATTTTCGAGTCCTAGTAGATTCTGGTTGAAATGGGCTTACAACAAAACTATTTCAATAAATGAATTTTTACATTGATTTTATTGTTTTTGGTTGTGAATCAAACCATATTAGACAAAAATCCAAAAAAAAATATCAGACCCCAAGTACTTACACCCAAAATTTTCGAGTCCTAGTAGATTCTGGTTGAAATGGGCTTACAACAAAGCTATTTTGTTAAATGAATTTTTACATTGATTTTATTGTTTTTGGTTATGAATCAAACCATATTAGACAAAAATCCAAAAAAAAAACGGACCCCAAGTACTTACACCCAAAATTTTCGAGTCCTAGTAGATTCTTACAAGAGTCCTAGTAGATTCTGGTTGAAGTGGGCTTACAACAAAACTATTTCGTTAAATGAATTTTTACATTGATTTTATTGTTTTTGGTTGTGAATCAAACCATATTAGACAAAAATCCAAACAAAAAAAAATCGGACCCCAAGTACTTACACCCAAAATTTTCGAGTAGTAGTAGATACTGGTTGAAATAGGCTTACAACAAAACTATTTCGTTAAATGAATTTTTACATTGGTTTTATTGTTTTTGGTTGTGAATCAAACCATATTAGACAAAAATCCAAAAAAAAAATTGGGCCCCAAGTACTTACACCCAAAATTTTCGAGTCCTAGTAGATTCTCTTTGAAATGGGCTTACAATAAAACTATTTTGATAAATGAATTTTTACATTGATTTTATTGTTTTTGGTTGTGAATCAAAGCATATTAGACAAAAATCCAAAAAAAAAATCGGACCCCAAGTACTTACTCCCAAAATTTTCGAGTCCTAGTAGATACTGGTTGAAATGGGCTTACAACAAAACTATTTCGTTAAATGAATTTTTACATTGATTTTATTTTTTTGGTTGTGAAACAAACCATATTAGACAAAAATCAAAAAAAAAAAAAAAATCGGACCCCAAGTACTTACACCCAAAATTTTCGGGTCCTAGTAGATTCTGGTTGAAATGGGCTTACAACAAAACTATTTCGTTAAATGAATTTTTACATAGATTTTATTGTTTTTGGTTGTGAATCAAACCATATTAGACAAAAATCAAAAAAAAAAAAAATTCGGACCCCTAGTGCTTACACCGAAAATTTTCGAGTAGTAGGAGATTCTGGTTGAAATAGGCTTACAACAAAACTATTTCGTTAAATGAATTTTTACATTGATTTTATTGTTTTTGGTTGTGAATCAAACCATATTAGACAAAAATCCAAAAAAAAAATCGAACCCCAAGTACTTACACCCAAAATTTTCGAGTCCTAGTAGATTCTGGTTGAAATGGGCTTACAACAAAACTATTTCGTTAAATGAATTTTTACATTGATTTTATTGGTTCTGGTTGTGAATCAAACCATATTAGACAAAAATCCAAGAAAAAAAAAATTCGGACCCCTAGTGCTTACACCGAAAATTTTCGAGTAGTAGGAGATTCTGGTTGAAATGGGCTTACAACAAAACTATTTCGTTAAATGAATTTTTACATTGATTTTATTTTTTTTGGTTGTAAATCAAACCATATTAAACAAAAATCCAAAAAAAAAATCGGTTCCCAAGTACTTACACCCAAAACTTTCGAGTCCTAGTAAATTCTGGTTGAAATGATTTTATAATTGATTTTATTGTTTTTGGTTGTGAATCAAACCATATTAGACAAAAATCCAAAAAAAAAAAAATCGGACCCCAAGTACTTACACCCAAAATTTTCGAGTCCTAGTAGATTCTGGTTGAAATGGGCTTACAACAAAACTATTTCAATAAATGAATTTTTACATTGATTTTATTGTTTTTGGTTGTGAATCAAACCATATTAGACAAAAATCCAAAAAAAATATCAGACCCCAAGTACTTACACCCAAAATTTTCGAGTCCTAGTAGATTCTGGTTGAAATGGGCTTACAACAAAGCTATTTCGTTAAATGAATTTTTACATTGATTTTATTGTTTTTGGTTGTGAATCAAACCATATTAGACAAAAATCCAAAAAAAAAGTCGGACCCCAAGTACTTACACCCAAAATTTTCGAGTCCTAGTAGATTCTTACAAGAGTCCTAGTAGATTCTGGTTGAAATGGGCTTACAACAAAACTATTTCGTTAAATGAATTTTTACATTGATTTTATTGTTTTTGGTTGTGAATCAAACCATATTAGACAAAAATCCAAACAAAAAAAAATCGGACCCCAAGTACTTACACCCAAAATTTTCGAGTAGTAGTAGATACTGGTTGAAATAGGCTTACAACAAAACTATTTCGTTAAATGAATTTTTACATTGGTTTTATTGTTTTTGGTTGTGAATCAAACCATATTAGACAAAAATCCAAAAAAAAAATTGGACCCCAAGTACTTACACCCAAAATTTTCGAGTCCTAGTAGATTCTCTTTGAAATGGGCTTACAATAAAACTATTTAGATAAATGAATTTTTACATTGATTTTATTGTTTTTGGTTGTGAATCAAAGCATATTAGACAAAAATCCAAAAAAAAAATCGGACTCCAAGTACTTACTCCCAAAATTTTCGAGTCCTAGTAGATACTGGTTGAAATGGGCTTACAACAAAACTATTTCGTTAAATGAATTTTTACATTGATTTTATTTTTTTTGGTTGTGAAACAAACCATAGTAGACAAAAATCCAAAAAAAAAAAAAAAAATCGGACCCCAAGTACTTACACCCAAAATTTTCGAGTCCTAGTAGATTCTGGTTGAAATGGGCTTACAACAAAACTATTTCGTTAAATTAATTTTTACATTGATTTTATTGTTTTTGGTTGTGAATCAAACCATATTAGACAAAAATCAAAAAAAAAAAAAATTCGGACCCCTAGTGCTTACACCGAAAATTTTCGAGTAGTAGGAGATTCTGGTTGAAATGGGCTTACATCAAAACTATTTCGTTAAATGAATTTTTACATAGATTTTATTGTTTTTGGTTGTGAATCAAACCATATTAGACAAAAATCCAAAAAAAAAATCGAACCCCAAGTACTTACACCCAAAATTTTCGAGTCCTAGTAGATTCTGGTTGAAATGGGCTTACAACAAAACTATTTCGTTAAATGAATTTTTACATTGATTTTATTGGTTCTGGTTGTGAATCAAACCATATTAGACAAAAATCCAAGAAAAAAAAAAATTCGGACCCCTAGTGCTTACACCGAAAATTTTCGAGTAGTAGTAGATTCTGGTTGAAATGGGCTTACAACAAAACTATTTCGTTAAATGAATTTTTACATAGATTTTATTGTTTTTGGTTGTGAATCAAACCATATTAGACAAAAATCCAAAAAAAAAAATCGGACCCCAAGTACTTACACCCAAAATTTTCGAGTCCTAGTAGATTCTGGTTGAAATGGGCTTACAACAAAACTATTTCGTTAAATGAATTTTTACATTGATTTTATTGTTTTTGGTTGTGAATCAAACCATATTAGACAAAAATCTAAAAAAAAAATCGGACCCCAAGTACTTACACCCAAAATTTTCGAGTCCTAGTAGATTCTGGTTGAAATGGGCTTACAACAAAACTATTTCGTTAAATGAATTTTTACATTGATTTTATTGTTTTTGGTTGTGAATCAAACCATATTAGACAAAAATCCAAAAAAAAAAATCGGACCCCAAGTACTTACACCCAAAATTTTCGAGTCCTATTAGATTCTGGTTGAAATGGGCATACAACAAAACTATTTCGTTAAATGAATTTTTACATTGATTTTATTGTTTTTGGTTGTGAATCAAACCATATTAGACAAAAATCCAAGAAAAAAAAAATTCGGACCCCTAGTGCTTACACCCAAATTTTTCGAGTAGTAGGAGATTCTGGTTGAAATGGGCTTACAACAAAACTATTTCGTTAAATTAATTTTTACATTGATTTTATTGTTTTTGGTTGTGAATCAAACCATATTAGACAAAAATCCAAAAAAAAAAATTGGACCCCAAGTACTTACACCCAAAATTTTCGAGCTCTAGTAGATTCTGGTTGAAATGGGCTTACAACAAAACTATTTCGTTAAATGAATTTTTACATTGATTTTATTGTTTTTGGTTGTGAATCAAACCATATTAGACAAAAATCCATAAAAAAAAATCGGACCCCAAGTACTTACACCCAAAATTTTCGAGTCCTAGTAGATTCTGGTTGAAATGGGCTTACAACAAAACTATTTCGTTAAATGAATTTTTACATTGATTTTATTGTTTTTGGTTGTGAATCAAACCATATTAGACAAAAATCCAAGAAAAAAAAAAAAAGAAAAATCGGACCCCAAGTACTTACACCCAAAATTTTCGAGTAGTAGGAGATTCTGTTTGAAATGGGCTTACAACAAAACCATTTCGTTAAATGAATTTTTACATTGATTTTATTGGTTTTTTTGTGAATCAAACCATATTAAACAAAAATCCACGAAAAAAAGAATTTGGACCCCTAGTGCTTACACCGAAAATTTTCGAGTAGTAGGAGATTCTGGTTGAAATGGGCTTACAACAAAACTATTTCGTTAAATGAATTTTTACATAGATTTTATTGTTTTTGGTTGTGAATCAAACCATATTAGACAAAAATCCAAAAAAAAAATCGGACCCCAAGTACTTACACCCAAAATTTTCGAGTCCTAGTAGATTCTGGTTGAAATGGGCTTACAACAAAACTATTTCGTTAAATGAATTTTTACATTGATTTTATTGTTTTGGTTGTAAATCAAACCATATTAGACAAAAATCCAAAAAAAAAATCGGACCCCAAGTACTTACACCCAAAATTTTCGAGTTCTAGTAGATTCTGGTTGAAATGGGCTTACAACAAAACTATTTCGTTAAATGAATTTTTACATTGATTTTATTGTTTTTGGTTGTGACTCAAACCATATTAGACAAAAATCCAAAAAAAAAAAATCTGACCCCAAGTACTTACACCCAAAATTTTCGAGTCCTAGTAGATTCTGGTTGAAATGGGCTTACAACAAAAAGAATTCGTTAAACGAATTTTTACATTGATTTTATTGTTTTTGGTTGTGAATCAAACCATATTAGACAAAAATCCAAAAAAAATCGGACCCTAAGTACTTACACCCAAAATTTTCGAGTCCTAGTAGATTTTGGTTGAAATGGGCTTACAACAAAACTATTTCGTTAAATGAATTTTTACATTGATTTTATTGTTTTTGTTTGTGAATCAAACCATATTAGACAAAAATCCAAAAAAAAAATTCGGACCCCTAGTGCTTACACCCAAAATTTTCGAGTAGTAGTAGATTCTGGTTGAAATGGGCTTACAACAAAAACTATTTCGTTAAATGAATTTTTACATTGATTAGATTGTTTTTGGTTGTGAATCAATCCATATTAGACAAAAATCCAAAACATACACCCAAAATTTTCGAGTCCTAGTAGATTCTGGTTGAAATGGGCTAACAACAAAATTATTTCGTTAAATGAATTTTTACATTGATTTTATTGTTTTTAATTGTGAATCAAACCATATAAGACAAAAATCCAAAAAAAAAAAATCGGAGCCCAAGTACTTACACACCCAAAATTTTCGAGTCCTAGTAGATTCTGGTTGAAATGGGCTTACTACAAAACTATTTCGTTAAATGAATTTTTACATTGATTTTGATGTTTTTGGTTGTGAATCAAACCATGTTAGACACAAATCCCAAAAAAAAAAAAAAAATCAGACCCCAAGTGCTTACTCCCCAAATTTTCGAGTAGTAGGAGATTCTGGTTGAAATGGGCTTACAACAAAACTATTTCGTTACATGAATTTTTACATTAATTTTATTGTTTTTGGTTGTGAATCAAACCATATAAGACAAAAATCTAAAAAAAAAAATCGGACCCCAAGTACTTACACCCAAAATTTTCGAGTCCTAGTAGATTCTGGTTGAAATGGGCTTACAACAAAACTGTTTCCTTAAATGAATTTTTACAATGATTTTATTGTTTTTGGTTGTGAATCAAACCATATTAGACAAAAATCCAAAAAAAAAAATCGGACCCCAAGTACTTACACCCAAAATTTTCGAGTAGTAGGAGATTCTGGTTGAAATGGGCTTCCAACAAAAACTATTTCGTTAAATGAATTTTTACATAGATTTTATTGTTTTTAGTTGTGAATCAAACCATTTTAGACAAAAATAAAAAAAAAAAAATCGGTCCCCAAGTACTTACACCCAAAATTTTTGAGTCCTAGTAGATACCGGTTGAAATGGGCTTACAACAAAACTATTTCGTTAAATGAATTTTTACATTGATTTTATTGTTTTTGGTTGTGAATCAAACCATATTAGACAAAAATCCACAAAAAAAAAAATCGGACCCCAAGTACTTTCACCCAAAATTTTCGAGTCCTAGTAGATTCTGGTTGAATTGGGCTTACAACAAAAACTATTTCGTTAAATGAATTTTTACATAGATTTTATTGTTTTGGTTGTGAATCAAACCATATTAGACAAAAATCCAAAAAAAAAAAAATCGGACCCCAAGTACTTACACCCAAAATTTTCGAGTCCTAGTAGATTCTGGTTGAAATGGGCTTACAACAAAACTATTTCGTTAAATGAATTTTTACATAGATTTTATTGTTTTTGGTTGTGAATCAAACCATATTAAACAAAAATCCAAAAAAAAAATCGGTTCCCAAGTACTTACACCCAAAACTTTCGAGTCCTATTAGATTCTGGTTGAAATGATTTTATAATTGATTTTATTGTTTTTGGTTGTGAATCAAACCATATTAGACAAAAATCCAAAAAAAAAAAATCGGACCCCCAAGTACTTACACCCAAAATTTTCGAGTCCTAGTAGATTCTGGTTGAAATGGGCTTACAACAAAACTATTTCAATAAATGAATTTTTACATTGATTTTATTGTTTTTGGTTGTGAATCAAACCATATTAGACAAAAATCAAAAAAAAAATATCAGACCCCAAGTACTTACACTCAAAATTTTCGAGTCCTAGTAGATTCTGGTTGAAATGGGCTTACAACAAAGCTATTTCGTTAAATGAATTTTTACATTGATTTTATTGTTTTTGGTTGTGAATCAAACCATATTAGACAAAAATCCAAAAAAAAAAATCAGACCCCATGAACTCACACCCAAAATTTTCGAGTCCTAGTAGATTCTGGTTGAAATGGGCTTACAACAAAACTATTTCGTTAAATGAATTTTTATATTGATTTTATTGTTTTTGGTTGTGAATCAAACCATATTAGACAAAAATCCAAACAAAAAAAAATCGGTCCCCAAGTACTTACACCCAACATTTTCGAGTAGTAGTAGATACTGGTTGAAATAGGCTTACAACAAAACTATTTCGTTAAATGAATTTTTACATTGGTTTTATTGTTTTTGGTTGTGAATCAAACCATATTAGACAAAAATCCAAAAAAAAAAATTGGACCCCAAGTACTTACACCCAAAATTTTCGAGTCCTAGTAGATTCTCTTTGAAATGGGCTTACAAAAAAACTATTTTGATAAATGAATTTTTACATTGATTTTATTGTTTTTGGTTGTGAATCAAAGCATATTAGAAAAAAATCCAAAAAAAAAAATCGGACCCCAAGTACTTACTCCCAAAATTTTCGAGTCCTAGAAGATACTGGTTGAAATGGGCTTACAACAAAACTATTTCGTTAAATGAATTTTTACATTGATTTTATTTTTTTTGGTTGTGAAACAAACCATATTAGACAAAAATCCAAAAAAAACAAAAATCGGACCCCAAGTACTTACACCCAAAATTTTCGAGTCCTAGTAGATTCTGGTTGAAATGGGCTTACAACAAAACTATTTCGTTAAATGAATTTTTACATTGATTTTATTGTTTTTGGTTGTGAATCAAACCATATTAGACAAAAATCCAAAAAAAAAATCAGACCCCAAGTACTTACACCCAAAATTTTCGAGTCCTAGTAGATTCTGGTTGAAATGGGCTTACAACAAAACCATTTCGTTAAATGAATTTTTACATAGATTTTATTGTTTTTGGTTGTGAATCAAACCATATTAGACAAAAATCAAAAAAAAAAAATTCGGACCCCTAGTGCTTACACCGAAAATTTTCGAGTAGCAGGAGATTCTGGTTGAAATGGGCTTACATCAAAACTATTTCGTTAAATGAATTTTTACATAGATTTTATTGTTTTTGGTTGTGAATCAAACCATATTAGACAAAAATCCAAAAAAAAAATCGAACCCCAAGTACTTACACCCAAAATTTTCGAGTCCTAGTAGATTCTGGTTGAAATGGGCTTACAACAAAACTATTTCGTTAAATGAATTTTTACATTGATTTTATTGGTTCTGGTTGTGAATCAAACCATATTAGACAAAAATCCAAGAAAAAAAAATTCGGACCCCTAGTGCTTACACCCAAAATTTTCGAGTAGTAGGAGATTCTGGTTGAAATGGGCTTACAACAAAACTATTTCGTTAAATGAATTTTTACATAGATTTTATTGTTTTTGGTTGTGAATCAAACCATATTAGACAAAAATCCAAAAAAAAAAATCGGACCCCAAGTACTTACACCCAAAATTTTCGAGTCCTAGTAGATTCTGGTTGAAATGGGCTTACAACAAAACTATTTCGTTAAATGAATTTTTACATTGATTTTATTGTTTTTGGTTGTGAATCAAACCATATTAGACAAATATCAAAAAAAAAAAAAATCGGGCCCCAAGTACTTACACCCAAAAATGTTCGAGCCCTAGTATATTCTGGTTGAAATGGGCTTACAACAAAACTATTTCGTTAAATGAATTTTTACATTGATTTTATTGTTTTTGGTTGTGAATCAAACCATATTAGACAAAAATCTAAAAAAAAAATCGGACCCCAAGTACTTACACCCAAAATTTTCGAGTCCTAGTAGATTCTGGTTGAAATGGGCTTACAACAAAACTTTTTAGTTAAATGAATTTTTACATTGATTTTATTGTTTTTGGTTGTGAATCAAACCATATTAGACAAAAATTCAAGAAAAAAAAAATCGGACCCCAAGTGCTTACACCCAAAATTTTCGAGTCCTAGTAGATTCTGGTTGAAATGGGCATACAACAAAACTATTTCGTTTGAATTTTTACATAGATTTTATTGTTTTTGGTTGTGAATCAAACCATATTAGACAAAAATCCAAGAAAAAAAAAATTCGGACCCCTAGTGCTTACACCGAAAATTTTCGAGTAGTAGGAGATTCTGGTTGAAATGGGCTTACAACAAAACTATTTCGTTAAATTAATTTTTACATTGATTTTATTGTTTTTGGTTGTGAATCAAACCATATTAGACAAAAATCCAAAAAAAAAAATTGGACCCCAAGTACTTACACCCAAAATTTTCGAGCTCTAGTAGATTCTGGTTGAAATGGGCTTACAACAAAACTATTTCGTTAAATGAATTTTTACATTGATTTTATTGTTTTTGGTTGTGAATCAAAACATATTAGACAAAAATCCATAAAAAAAAATCGGACCCCAAGTACTTACACCCAAAATTTTCGAGTCCTAGTAGATTCTGGTTGAAATGGGCTTACAACAAAACTATTTCGTTAAATGAATTTTTACATTGATTTTATTGTTTTTGGTTGTGAATCAAACCATAGTAGACAAAAATCCAAAAAAAAAAAAGAAAAATCGGACCCCTAGTGCTTACACCCAAAATTTTCGAGTAGTAGTAGATTCTGGTTGAAATGGGCTTACAACAAAACTATTTCGTTAAATGAATTTTTACATTGATTAGATTGTTTTTGGTTGTGAATCAATCCATATTAGACAAAAATCCAAAACATACACCCAAAATTTTCGAGTCCTAGTAGATTTTGGTTGAAATGGGCTTACAACAAAACTATTTCGTTAAATGAATTTTTACATTGATTTTATTGTTTTGTTTGTGAATCAAACAATATTAGACAAAAATCCAAAAAAAATCGGACCCCAAGTACTTACACCCAAAATTTTCGAGTCCTAGTAGATTTTGGTTGAAATGGGCTTACAACAAAACTATTTCGTTAAATGAATTTTTACATTGATTTTATTGTTTTTGTTTGTGAATCAAACCATATTAGACAAAAATCCAAAAAAAAAAATTCGGACCCCTAGTGCTTACACCCAAAATTTTCGAGTAGTAGTAGATTCTGGTTGAAATGGGCTTACAACAAAACTATTTCGTTAAATGAATTTTTACATTGATTAGATTGTTTTTGGTTGTGAATCAATCCATATTAGACAAAAATCCAAAACATACACCCAAAATTTTCGAGTCCTAGTAGATTCTGGTTGAAATGGGCTAACAACAAAACTATTTCGTTAAATGAATTTTTACATTGATTTTATTGTTTTTGGTTGTGAATCAAACCATATAAGACAAAAATCCAAAAAAAAAATCGGAGCCCAAGTACTTACACCCAAAATTTTCGAGTCCTAGTAGATTCTGGTTGAAATGGGCTTCCAACAAAACTATTTCGTTAAATGAATTTTTACATAGATTTTATTGTTTTTGGTTGTGAATCAAACCATATTAGACATCAATCCAAAAATAAAAAAAATCGGACCCCAAGTACTTACACCCAAAATTTTCGAGTCCTAGTAGATTCTGGTTGAAATGGGCTTACAACAAAACTATTTCGTTAAATGAATTTTTACATTGATTTTATTGTTTTTGGTTGTAAATCAAACCATATTAGACAAAAATCCAAAAAAAAAAATCGGACCCCAAGTACTTACACCCAAAATTTTCGAGTTCTAGTAAATTCTGGTTGAAATGGGCTTACAACAAAACTATTTCGTTAAATGAATTTTTACATTGATTTTATTGTTTTTGGTTGTGACTCAAACCATATTCGACTAAAATGAAAAAAAAAATCGGACCCCAAGTACTTACACCCAAAATTTTCGAGTCCTAGTAGATTCTAGTTGAAATGGGCTTACAACAAAACAATTTCGTTAAATGAATTTTTACATTGATTTTATTGTTTTTGGTTGTGAATCAAACCATATTAGACAAAAATCCAAAAAAAAAATCGGACCCCAAGTACTTACACTCAAAATTTTCGAGTCCTAGTAGATTCTGGTTGAAATGGGCTTACAACAAAACTATTTCGTTAAATGAATTTTTAAATTGATTTTATTGTTTTTGGTTGTGAATCAAAGCATACTAGACAAAAATCCAAAAAAAAAAAATTCGGACCCCTAGTGCTTACACCCAAAATTTTCGAGTAGTAGGAGATTCTGTTTAAAATGGGCTTACAACAAAACTATTTCGTTAAATGAATTTTTACATTGATTTTATTGTTTTTGGTTGTGAATCAAACCATATTAGACAAAAATCCATAACATACACCCAAAATTTTCGAGTCCTAGTAGATTCTGGTTGAAATAGGCTTACAACAAAACTATTTCGTTAAATGAATTTTTACATTGATTTTATTGTTTTTGGTTGTGAATCAAACCATATAAGACAAAAATCCAAAAAAAAAAAATCGGACCCCAAGTACTTACACCCAAAATTTTCGAGTCCTAAAAGATTCTGGTTGAAATGGGCTTACAACAAAACTATTTCGTTAAATGAATTTTTACATTGATTTTATTGTTTTTGGTTGTGAATCAAACCATATTAGACAGAAATCCCCAAAAAAAAAAATCGGACCCCAATTACTTACACCCAAAATTTTCGAGTCCTAGTAGATTCTGGTTGAAATGGGCTTACAACATAACTATTTCGTTAAATGAATTTTTACAGTGATTTTATTGTTTTTGGTTGTGAATCAAACCATATTAGACAAAAATCCAAAAAAAAAAATCGGACCCCAAGTACTTACACCCAAAATTTTCGAGTCCTAGTAGATTCTGGTTGAAATGGTTGAAATGGGCTTTTTACATTGATTTTATTGTTTTTGGTTGTGAATCAAACCATATTAGACAAAAATCCAAAAAAAAAAATCAGACCCCATGAACTCACACCCAAAATTTTCGAGTCCTAGTAGATTCTGGTTGAAATGGGCTTACAACAAAACTATTTCGTTAAATGAATTTTTACATTGATTTTATTGTTTTTGGTTGTGAATCAAACCATATTAGACATCAATCCAAAAATAAAAAAAATCGGACCCCAAGTACTTACACCCAAAATTTTCGAGTCCTAGTAGATTCTGGTTGAAATGGGCTTACAACAAAACTATTTCGTTAAATGATTTTTTACATTGATTTTATTGTTTTTGGTTGTAAATCAAACCATATTAGACAAAAATCCAAAAAAAAAAAAATCGGACCCCAAGTACTTACACCCAAAATTTTCGAGTTCTAGTAGATTCTGGTTGAAATGGGCTTACAACAAAACTATTTCGTTAAATGAATTTTTACATTGATTTTATTGTTTTTGGTTGTGACTCAAACCATATTCGACTAAAATGAAAAAAAAAATCGGACCCCAAGTACTTACACCCAAAATTTTCGAGTCCTAGTAGATTCTAGTTGAAATGGGCTTACAACAAAATAATTTCGTTAAATGAATTTTTACATTGATTTTATTGTTTTTGGTTGTGAATCAAACCATATTAGACAAAAATCCAAAAAAAAAATCGGACCCCAAGTACTTACACCCAAAATTTTCGAGTCCTAGTAGATTCTGGTTGAAATGGGCTTACAACAAAACTATTTCGTTAAATGAATTTTTACATTGATTTTATTGTTTTTGGTTGTGAATCAAAGCATACTAGACAAAAATCCAAAAAAAAAAAATTCGGACCCCTAGTGCTTACAACCAAAATTTTCGAGTAGTAGGAGATTCTGTTTAAAATGGGCTTACAACAAAACTATTTCGTTAAATGAATTTTTACATTGATTTTATGGTTTTTGGTTGTGAATCAAACCATATTAGACAAAAATCCATAACATACACCCAAAATTTTCGAGTCCTAGTAGATTCTGGTTGAAATAGGCTTACAACAAAACTATTTCGTTAAATGAATTTTTACATTGATTTTATTGTTTTTGGTTGTGAATCAAACCATATTAGACAAAAATCCAAAAAAAATCGGACCCCAAGTACTTACACCCAAAATTTTCGAGTCCTAGTAGATTCTGGTTGAAATGGGCTTACAACAAAACTATTTCGTTAAATGAATTTTTACATTGATTTTATTGTTTTTGGTTGTGAATCAAACCATATTAGACAGAAATCCCCCAAAAAAAAAATCGGACCCCAATTACTTACACCCAAAATTTTCGAGTCCTAGTAGATTCTGGTTGAAATGGGCTTACAACATAACTATTTCGTTAAATGAATTTTTACAGTGATTTTATTGTTTTTGGTTGTGAATCAAACCATATTAGACAAAAATCCAAAAAAAAAAAATCGGACCCCAAGTACTTACACCCAAAATTTTCGAGTCCTAGTAGATTCTGGTTGAAATGGTTGAAATGGGCTTTTTACATTGATTTTATTGTTTTTGGTTGTGAATCAAACCATATTAGACAAAAATCCAAAAAAAAAAATCAGACCCCATGAACTCACACCCAAAATTTTCGAGTCCTAGTAGATTCTGGTTGAAATGGGCTTACAACAAAACTATTTCGTTAAATGAATTTTTACATTGATTTTATTGTTTTTGGTTGTGAATCAAACCATATTAGACAAAAATCCAAAAAAAAAAAATCGGACCCCAAGTACTTACACCCAAAATTTTCGAGTAGTAGTAGATTCTGGTTGAAATGGGCTTACAACAAAACTATTTCGTTAATTGAATTTTTACATTGATTTTATTGTTTTTGGTTGTGAATCAAACCATATTAGACAAAAATCCAAAAAAAAAATTGGACCCTAAGTACTTACACCAAAAATTTTCGAGTCCTAGTAGATTCTGTTTGAAATGGGCTTACAACAAAACTATTTCGTTAAATGAATTTTTACATAGATTTTATTGTTTTTGGTTGTGAATCAAACCATATTAGACAAAAATCCAAAAAAAAAATCGGACCCCAAGTACTTACAACCAAAATTTTCGAGTCCTAGTAGATTCTGGTTGAAATGGGCTTACAACAAAACTATTTCGTTAAATGAATTTTTACATTGATTTTATTGATTTTGGTTGTGAATCAAACCATATTAGACAAAGATCCAAAAAAAAAATCGGACCCCAAGTACTTACACCCAAAATTTTCGAGTCCTAGTAGATTCTGGTTGAAATGGGCTTATAACAAAACTATTTCGTTAAATGAATTTTTACATTGATTTTATTGTTTTTGGTTGTGAATCAAACCACTTAGACAAAAATCCAAAAAAAAAAATCGGACCCCAAGTACTTACACCCAAAATTTTCGAGTCCTAGTAGATTCTGGTTGAAATGGGCTTACAACAAAACTATTTCGTTAAATGAATTTTTACATTGATTTTATTGTTTTTGGTTGTGAATCAAACCATATTAGACAAAAATCCAAAAAAAAAAATCGGACCCCAATTACTTACACCCAAAATTTTCGTGCCCTAGTAGATTCTGGTTGAAATGGGCTTACAACAAGACTATTTCGTTAAATGAATTTTTACATTGATTTTATTGTTTTTGGTTGTGAATCAAACCATATTAGACTAAAATCATAAAAAAGAAAATCGGACCCCAAGTACTTACACCCAAAATTTTCGAGTCCTAGTAGATTCTGGTTGAAATGGGCTTACAACAAAACTATTTCGTTAAATGAATTTTTACATTGATTTTATTGTTTTTGGTTGTGAATCAAACCATATTAGACAAAAATCCAAAAAAAAAATCGGACCCTAAGTACTTACACCTAAAATTTTCGAGTCCTAGTAGATTCTGGTTGAAATAGGCTTACAACAAAACTATTTCGTTAAATGAATTTTTACATTGATTTTATTGATTTTGGTTGTGAATCAAACCATATTAGACAAAGATCCAAAAAAAAAAATCGGACCCCAAGTACTTACACCCAAAATTTTCGAGTCCTAGTAGATTCTGGTTGAAATGGGCTTATAACAAAACTATTTCGTTAAATGAATTTTTACATTGATTTTATTGTTTTTGGTTGTGAATCAAACCACATTAGACAAAAATCCAAAAAAAAAAAATCGGACCCCAAGTACTTACACCCAAAATTTTCGAGTCCTAGTAGATTCTGGTTGAAATGGGCTTACAACAAAACTATTTCGTTAAATGAATTTTTACATTGATTTCATTGTTTTTGGTTGTGAATTAAACCATATTAGAGAAAGATCAAAAAAAAAAAAATCGGACCCCAAGTACTTACACCCAAAATTTTCGAGTCCTAGTAGATTCTGGTTGAAATGGGCTTACAACAAAACTATTTCGTTAAATGAATTTTTACATTGATTTTATGGTTTTTGGTTGTAAATCAAACCATATTAGACAAAAATCCAAAAAAAGAAAAATCGGACCCCAAGTACTTACAACCAAAATTTTCGAGTCTTAGTAGATTCTGGTTGAAATGGGCTTACAACAAAACTATTTCGTTAAATGAATTTTTACATTGATTTTATTGTTTTTGGTTGTGAATCAAACCATATTAGACAAAAAACCAAAAAAAAAAATCGGACCCCAAGTACTTACACCCAAAATTTTCGAGTCCTAGTAGATTTTGGTTGAAATGGGCTTACAACAAAACTATTTCGTTAAATGAATTTTTACATTGATTTTATTGTTTTTGGTTGTGAATCAAACCATATTAGACAAAAATCCAAAAAAAAATCGGACCCCAAGTACTTACACCCAAAATTTTCGAGTCCTAGTAGATTCTGGTTGAAATGGGCTTACAACAAAACTATTTCGTTAAATGAATTTTTACATTGACTTTATTGTTTTTGGTTGTGAATCAAAGCATACTAGACAAAAATCCAAAAAAAAAAAATTCGGACCCCTAGTGCTTACACCCAAAATTTTCGAGTAGTAGGAGATTCTGTTTAAAATGGGCTTACAAAAAAACTATTTCGTTAAATGAATTTTTACATTGATTTTATTGTTTTTGGTTGTGACTCAAACCATATTAGACTAAAATGAAAAAAAAAATCGGACCCCAAGTACTTACACCCAAAATTTTCGAGTCCTAGTAGATTCTAGTTGAAATGGGCTTACAACAAAACTATTTCGTTAAATGAATTTTTACATTGATTTTATTGTTTTTGGTTGTGAATCAAACCATATTAGACAAAAATCCAAAAAAAAAATCGGACCCCAAGTACTTACACCCAAAATTTTCGAGTCCTAGTAGATTCTGGTTGAAATGGGCTAACAACAAAACTATTTCGTTAAATGAATTTTTACATTGATTTTATTGTTTTTGGTTGTGAATCAAAGCAAACTAGACAAAAATCCAAAAAAAAAAATTCGGACCCCTAGTGCTTACACCCAAAATTTTCGAGTAGTAGGAGATTCTGTTTAAAATGGGCTTACAACAAAACTATTTCGTTAAATGAATTTTTACATTGATTTTATTGTTTTTGGTTGTGAATCAAACCATATTAGACAAAAATCCATAACATACACCCAAAATTTTCGAGTCCTAGTAGATTCTGGTTGAAATAGGCTTACAACAAAACTATTTCGTTAAATGAATTTTTACATTGATTTTATTGTTTTTGGTTGTGAATCAAACCATATAAGACAAAAATCCAAAAAAAAAAAATCGGACCCCAAGTACTTACACCCAAAATTTTCGAGTCCTAAAAGATTCTGGTTGAAATGGGCTTACAACAAAACTATTTCGTTAAATGAATTTTTACATTGATTTTATTGTTTTTGGTTGTGAATCAAACCATATTAGACAAATATCCTCAAAAAAAAAAATCGGACCCCAAGTACTTACACCCAAAATTTTCGAGTCCTAGTAGATTCTGGTTGAAATGGGCTTACAACATAACTATTTCGTTAAATGAATTTTTACATTGATTTTATTGTTTTTGGTGTTGAATCAAACCATATTAGACAAAAATCCAAAAAAAAAAATCGGACCCCAATTACTTACACCCAAAATTTTCGTGCCCTAGTAGATTCTGGTTGAAATGGGCTTACAACAAGACTATTTCGTTAAATGAATTTTTACATTGATTTTATTGTTTTTGGTTGTGAATCAAACCATATTAGACTAAAATCATAAAAAAGAAAATCGGACCCCAAGTACTTACACCCAAAATTTTCGAGTCCTAGTAGATTCTGGTTGAAATGGGCTTACAACAAAACTATTTCGTTAAATGAATTTTTACATTGATTTTATTGTTTTTGGTTGTGAATCAAACCATATTAGACAAAAATCCAAAAAAAAAATCGGACCCTAAGTACTTACACCTAAAATTTTCGAGTCCTAGTAGATTCTGGTTGAAATGGGCTTACAACAAAACTATTTCGTTAAATGAATTTTTACATTGATTTTATTGATTTTGGTTGTGAATCAAACCATATTAGACAAAGATCCAAAAAAAAAATCGGACCCCAAGTACTTACACCCAAAATTTTCGAGTCCTAGTAGATTCTGGTTGAAATGGGCTTATAACAAAACTATTTCGTTAAATGAATTTTTACATTGATTTTATTGTTTTTGGTTGTGAATCAAACCACATTAGACAAAAATCCAAAAAAAAAAATCGGACCCCAAGTACTTACACCCAAAATTTTCGAGTCCTAGTAGATTCTGGTTGAAATGGGCTTACAACAAAACTATTTCGTTAAATGAATTTTTACATTGATTTCATTGTTTTTGGTTGTGAATTAAACCATATTAGAGAAAGATCAAAAAAAAAAAAATCGGACCCCAAGTACTTACACCCAAAATTTTCGAGTCCTAGTAGATTCTGGTTGAAATGGGCTTACAACAAAACTATTTCGTTAAATGAATTTTTACATTGATTTTATGGTTTTTGGTTGTAAATCAAACCATATTAGACAAAAATCCAAAAAAAAAAAAATCGGACCCCAAGTACTTACAACCAAAATTTTCGAGTCTTAGTAGATTCTGGTTGAAATGGGCTTACAACAAAACTATTTCGTTAAATGAATTTTTACATTGATTTTATTGTTTTTGGTTGTGAATCAAACCATATTAGACAAAAAACCAAAAAAAAAAATCGGACCCCAAGTACTTACACCCAAAATTTTCGAGTCCTAGTAGATTTTGGTTGAAATGGGCTTACAACAAAACTATTTCGTTAAATGAATTTTTACATTGATTTTATTGTTTTTGGTTGTGAATCAAACCATATTAGACAAAAATCCAAAAAAAAATCGGACCCCAAGTACTTACACCCAAAATTTTCGAGTCCTAGTAGATTCTGGTTGAAATGGGCTTACAACAAAACTATTTCGTTAAATGAATTTTTACATTGACTTTATTGTTTTTGGTTGTGAATCAAAGCATACTAGACAAAAATCCAAAAAAAAAAAATTCGGACCCCTAGTGCTTACACCCAAAATTTTCGAGTAGTAGGAGATTCTGTTTAAAATGGGCTTACAACAAAACTATTTCGTTAAATGAATTTTTACATTGATTTTATTGTTTTTGGTTGTGACTCAAACCATATTAGACTAAAATGAAAAAAAAAATCGGACCCCAAGTACTTACACCCAAAATTTTCGAGTCCTAGTAGATTCTAGTTGAAATGGGCTTACAACAAAACTATTTCGTTAAATGAATTTTTACATTGATTTTATTGTTTTTGGTTGTGAATCAAACCATATTAGACAAAAATCCAAAAAAAAAATCGGACCCCAAGTACTTACACCCAAAATTTTCGAGTCCTAGTAGATTCTGGTTGAAATGGGCTAACAACAAAACTATTTCGTTAAATGAATTTTTACATTGATTTTATTGTTTTTGGTTGTGAATCAAAGCAAACTAGACAAAAATCCAAAAAAAAAAATTCGGACCCCTAGTGCTTACACCCAAAATTTTCGAGTAGTAGGAGATTCTGTTTAAAATGGGCTTACAACAAAACTATTTCGTTAAATGAATTTTTACATTGATTTTATTGTTTTTGGTTGTGAATCAAACCATATTAGACAAAAATCCATAACATACACCCAAAATTTTCGAGTCCTAGTAGATTCTGGTTGAAATAGGCTTACAACAAAACTATTTCGTTAAATGAATTTTTACATTGATTTTATTGTTTTTGGTTGTGAATCAAACCATATAAGACAAAAATCCAAAAAAAAAAAATCGGACCCCAAGTACTTACACCCAAAATTTTCGAGTCCTAAAAGATTCTGGTTGAAATGGGCTTACAACAAAACTATTTCGTTAAATGAATTTTTACATTGATTTTATTGTTTTTGGTTGTGAATCAAACCATATTAGACAAATATCCTCAAAAAAAAAAAATCATACCCCAAGTACTTACACCCAAAATTTTCGAGTCCTAGTAGATTCTGGTTGAAATGGGCTTACAACATAACTATTTCGTTAAATGAATTTTTACATTGATTTTATTGTTTTTGGTTGTGAATCAAACCATATTAGACAAAAATCCAAAAAAAAAATTGGACCCCAAGTACTTACACCCAAAATTTTCGAGTCCTAGTAGATTCTGGTTGAAATGGTTGAAATGGGCTTTTTACATTGATTTTATTGTTTTTGGTTGTGAATCAAACCATATTAGACAAAAATCCAAAAAAAAAAATCAGACCCCATGAACTCACACCCAAAATTTTCGAGTCCTAGTAGATTCTGGTTGAAATGGGCTTACAACAAAACTATTTCGTTAAATGAATTTTTACATTGATTTTATTGTTTTTGGTTGTGAATCAAACCATATTAGACAAAAATCCAAAACAAAAAAAAATCGGACCCCAAGTACTTACACCCAAAATTTTCGAGTAGTAGTAGATTCTGGTTGAAATGGGCTTACAACAAAACTATTTCGTTAAATAAACTTTTACATAGATTTTATTGTTTTTGGTTGTGAATCAAACCATATTAGATAAAATTCCAAAAAAAAAATTGGACCCTAAGTACTTACACCCAAAATTTTCGAGTCCTAGTAGATTCTGGTTGAAATGGGCTTACAACAAAACTATTTCGTTAAATGAATTTTTACATTGATTTTATTGTTTTTGGTTGTGACTCAAACCATATTCGACTAAAATGAAAAAAAAAATCGGACCCCAAGTGCTTACACCCAAAATTTTCGAGTCCTAGTAGATTCTAGTTGAAATGGGCTTACAACAAAACAATTTCGTTAAATGAATTTTTACATTGATTTTATTGTTTTTGGTTGTGAATCAAACCATATTAGACAAAAATCCAAAAAAAAAATCGGACCCCAAGTACTTACACTCAAAATTTTCGAGTCCTAGTAGATTCTGGTTGAAATGGGCTTACAACAAAACTATTTCGTTAAATGAATTTTTACATTGATTTTATTGTTTTTGGTTGTGAATCAAAGCATACTAGACAAAAATCCAAAAAAAAAAAATTCGGACCCCTAGTGCTTACACCCAAAATTTTCGAGTAGTAGGAGATTCTGTTTAAAATGGGCTTACAACAAAACTATTTCGTTAAATGAATTTTTACATTGATTTTATTGTTTTTGGTTGTGAATCAAACCATATTAGACAGAAATCCCCAAAAAAAAAAATCGGACCCCAATTACTTACACCCAAAATTTTCGAGTCCTAGTAGATTCTGGTTGAAATGGGCTTACAACATAACTATTTCGTTAAATGAATTTTTACAGTGATTTTATTGTTTTTGGTTGTGAATCAAACCATATTAGACAAAAATCCAAAAAAAAAAAATCGGACCCCAAGTACTTACACCCAAAATTTTCGAGTCCTAGTAGATTCTGGTTGAAATGGTTGAAATGGGCTTTTTACATTGATTTTATTGTTTTTGGTTGTGAATCAAACCATATTAGACAAAAATCCAAAAAAAAAAATCAGACCCCATGAACTCACACCCAAAATTTTCGAGTCCTAGTAGATTCTGGTTGAAATGGGCTTACAACAAAACTATTTCGTTAAATGAATTTTTACATTGATTTTATTGTTTTTGGTTGTGAATCAAACCATATTAGACATCAATCCAAAAATAAAAAAAATCGGACCCCAAGTACTTACACCCAAAATTTTCGAGTCCTAGTAGATTCTGGTTGAAATGGGCTTACAACAAAACTATTTCGTTAAATGAATTTTTACATTGATTTTATTGTTTTTGGTTGTAAATCAAACCATATTAGACAAAAATCCAAAAAAAAAATCGGACCCCAAGTACTTACACCCAAAATTTTCGAGTTCTAGTAGATTCTGGTTGAAATGGGCTTACAACAAAACTATTTCGTTAAATGAATTTTTACATTGATTTTATTGTTTTTGGTTGTGACTCAAACCATAATCGACTAAAATGAAAAAAAAAATCGGACCCCAAGTACTTACACCCAAAATTTTCGAGTCCTAGTAGATTCTAGTTGAAATGGGCTTACAACAAAATAATTTCGTTAAATGAATTTTTACATTGATTTTATTGTTTTTGGTTGTGAATCAAACCATATTAGACAAAAATCCAAAAAAAAAATCGGACCCCAAGTACTTACACCCAAAATTTTCGAGTCCTAGTAGATTCTGGTTGAAATGGGCTTACAACAAAACTATTTCGTTAAATGAATTTTTACATTGATTTTATTGTTTTTGGTTGTGAATCAAAGCATACTAGACAAAAATCCAAAAAAAAAAAATTCGGACCCCTAGTGCTTACAACCAAAATTTTCGAGTAGTAGGAGATTCTGTTTAAAATGGGCTTACAACAAAACTATTTCGTTAAATGAATTTTTACATTGATTTTATGGTTTTTGGTTGTGAATCAAACCATATTAGACAAAAATCCATAACATACACCCAAAATTTTCGAGTCCTAGTAGATTCTGGTTGAAATAGGCTTACAACAAAACTATTTCGTTAAATGAATTTTTACATTGATTTTATTGTTTTTGGTTGTGAATCAAACCATATTAGACAAAAATCCAAAAAAAATCGGACCCCAAGTACTTACACCCAAAATTTTCGAGTCCTAGTAGATTCTGGTTGAAATGGGCTTACAACAAAACTATTTCGTTAAATGAATTTTTACATTGATTTTATTGTTTTTGGTTGTGAATCAAACCATATTAGACAGAAATCCCCCAAAAAAAAAATCGGACCCCAATTACTTACACCCAAAATTTTCGAGTCCTAGTAGATTCTGGTTGAAATGGGCTTACAACATAACTATTTCGTTAAATGAATTTTTACAGTGATTTTATTGTTTTTGGTTGTGAATCAAACCATATTAGACAAAAATCCAAAAAAAAAAAATCGGACCCCAAGTACTTACACCCAAAATTTTCGAGTCCTAGTAGATTCTGGTTGAAATGGTTGAAATGGGCTTTTTACATTGATTTTATTGTTTTTGGTTGTGAATCAAACCATATTAGACAAAAATCCAAAAAAAAAAATCAGACCCCATGAACTCACACCCAAAATTTTCGAGTCCTAGTAGATTCTGGTTGAAATGGGCTTACAACAAAACTATTTCGTTAAATGAATTTTTACATTGATTTTATTGTTTTTGGTTGTGAATCAAACCATATTAGACAAAAATCCAAAAAAAAAAAATCGGACCCCAAGTACTTACACCCAAAATTTTCGAGTAGTAGTAGATTCTGGTTGAAATGGGCTTACAACAAAACTATTTCGTTAATTGCATTTTTACATTGATTTTATTGTTTTTGGTTGTGAATCAAACCATATTAGACAAAAATCCAAAAAAAAAATTGGACCCTAAGTACTTACACCAAAAATTTTCGAGTCCTAGTAGATTCTGTTTGAAATGGGCTTACAACAAAACTATTTCGTTAAATGAATTTTTACATTGATTTTATTGTTTTTGGTTGTGAATCAAACCATATTAGACAAAAATCCAAAAAAAAAAATCGGACCCCAAGTACTTACAACCAAAATTTTCGAGTCCTAGTAGATTCTGGTTGAAATGGGCTTACAACAAAACTATTTCGTTAAATGAATTTTTACATTGATTTTATTGATTTTGGTTGTGAATCAAACCATATTAGACAAAGATCCAAAAAAAAAATCGGACCCCAAGTACTTACACCCAAAATTTTCGAGTCCTAGTAGATTCTGGTTGAAATGGGCTTATAACAAAACTATTTCGTTAAATGAATTTTTACATTGATTTTATTGTTTTTGGTTGTGAATCAAACCACATTAGACAAAAATCCAAAAAAAAAAATCGGACCCCAAGTACTTACACCCAAAATTTTCGAGTCCTAGTAGATTCTGGTTGAAATGGGCTTACAACAAAACTATTTCGTTAAATGAATTTTTACATTGATTTTATTGTTTTTGGTTGTGAATCAAACCATATTAGACAAAAATCCAAAAAAAAAAATCGGACCCCAATTACTTACACCCAAAATTTTCGTGCCCTAGTAGATTCTGGTTGAAATGGGCTTACAACAAGACTATTTCGTTAAATGAATTTTTACATTGATTTTATTGGTTTTGGTTGTGAATCAAACCATATTAGACTAAAATCATAAAAAAGAAAATCGGACCCCAAGTACTTACACCCAAAATTTTCGAGTCCTAGTAGATTCTGGTTGAAATGGGCTTACAACAAAACTATTTCGTTAAATGAATTTTTACATTGATTTTATTGTTTTTGGTTGTGAATCAAACCATATTAGACAAAAATCCAAAAAAAAAATCGGACCCTAAGTACTTACACCTAAAATTTTCGAGTCCTAGTAGATTCTGGTTGAAATGGGCTTACAACAAAACTATTTCGTTAAATGAATTTTTAAATTGATTTTATTGATTTTGGTTGTGAATCAAACCATATTAGACAAAGATCCAAAAAAAAAAATCGGACCCCAAGTACTTACACCCAAAATTTTCGAGTCCTAGTAGATTCTGGTTGAAATGGGCTTATAACAAAACTATTTCGTTAAATGAATTTTTACATTGATTTTATTGTTTTTGGTTGTGAATCAAACCACATTAGACAAAAATCCAAAAAAAAAAAATCGGACCCCAAGTACTTACACCCAAAATTTTCGAGTCCTAGTAGATTCTGGTTGAAATGGGCTTACAACAAAACTATTTCGTTAAATGAATTTTTACATTGATTTCATTGTTTTTGGTTGTGAATTAAACCATATTAGAGAATGATCAAAAAAAAAAAAATCGGACCCCAAGTACTTACACCCAAAATTTTCGAGTCCTAGTAGATTCTGGTTGAAATGGGCTTACAACAAAACTATTTCGTTAAATGAATTTTTACATTGATTTTATGGTTTTTGGTTGTAAATCAAACAATATTAGACAAAAATCCAAAAAAAAAAAATCGGACCCCAAGTACTTACAACCAAAATTTTCGAGTCTTAGTAGATTCTGGTTGAAATGGGCTTACAACAAAACTATTTCGTTAAATGAATTTTTACATTGATTTTATTGTTTTTGGTTGTGAATCAAACCATATTAGACAAAAAACCAAAAAAAAAATCGGACCCCAAGTACTTACACCCAAAATTTTCGAGTCCTAGTAGATTTTGGTTGAAATGGGCTTACAACAAAACTATTTCGTTAAATGAATTTTTACATTGATTTTATTGTTTTTGGTTGTGAATCAAACCATATTAGACAAAAATCCAAAAAAAAATCGGACCCCAAGTACTTACACCCAAAATTTTCGAGTCCTAGTAGATTCTGGTTGAAATGGGCTTACAACAAAACTATTTCGTTAAATGAATTTTTACATTGATTTTATTGTTTTTGGTTGTGAATCAAAGCATACTAGACAAAAATCCAAAAAAAAAAATTCGGACCCCTAGTGCTTACACCCAAAATTTTCGAGTAGTAGGAGATTCTGTTTAAAATGGGCTTACAACAAAACTATTTCGTTAAATGAATTTTTACATTGATTTTATTGTTTTTGGTTGTGACTCAAACCATATTAGACTAAAATGAAAAAAAAAATCGGACCCCAAGTACTTACACCCAAAATTTTCGAGTCCTAGTAGATTCTAGTTGAAATGGGCTTACAACAAAACTATTTCGTTAAATGAATTTTTACATTGATTTTATTGTTTTTGGTTGTGAATCAAACCATATTAGACAAAAATCCAAAAAAAAAATCGGACCCCAAGTACTTACACCCAAAATTTTCGAGTCCTAGTAGATTCTGGTTGAAATGGGCTAACAACAAAACTATTTCGTTAAATGAATTTTTACATTGATTTTATTGTTTTTGGTTGTGAATCAAAGCATACTAGACAAAAATCCAAAAAAAAAAATTCGGACCCCTAGTGCTTACACCCAAAATTTTCGAGTAGTAGGAGATTCTGTTTAAAATGGGCTTACAACAAAACTATTTCGTTAAATGAATTTTTACATTGATTTTATTGTTTTTGGTTGTGAATCAAACCATATTAGACAAAAATCCATAACATACACCAAAAATTTTCGAGTCCTAGTAGATTCTGGTTGAAATAGGCTTACAACAAAACTATTTCGTTAAATGAATTTTTACATTGATTTTATTGTTTTTGGTTGTGAATCAAACCATATAAGACAAAAATCCAAAAAAAAAAAATCGGACCCCAAGTACTTACACCCAAAATTTTCGAGTCCTAAAAGATTCTGGTTGAAATGGGCTTACAACAAAACTATTTCGTTAAATGAATTTTTACATTGATTTTATTGTTTTTGGTTGTGAATCAAACCATATTAGACAAATATCCTCAAAAAAAAAAATCATACCCCAAGTACTTACACCCAAAATTTTCGAGTCCTAGTAGATTCTGGTTGAAATGGGCTTACAACATAACTATTTCGTTAAATGAATTTTTACATTGATTTTATTGTTTTTGGTTGTGAATCAAACCATATTAGACAAAAATCCAAAAAAAAAATCGGACCCCAAGTACTTACACCCAAAATTTTCGAGTCCTAGTAGATTCTGGTTGAAATGGTTGAAATGGGCTTTTTACATTGATTTTATTGTTTTTGGTTGTGAATCAAACCATATTAGACAAAAATCCAAAAAAAAAAATCAGACCCCATGAACTCACACCCAAAATTTTCGAGTCCTAGTAGATTCTGGTTGAAATGGGCTTACAACAAAACTATTTCGTTAAATGAATTTTTACATTGATTTTATTGTTTTTGGTTGTGAATCAAACCATATTAGACAAAAATCCAAAACAAAAAAAAATCGGACCCCAAGTACTTACACCCAAAATTTTCGAGTAGTAGTAGATTCTGGTTGAAATGGGCTTACAACAAAACTATTTCGTTAAATAAACTTTTACATAGATTTTATTGTTTTTGGTTGTGAATCAAACCATATTAGATAAAAATCCAAAAAAAAAATTGGACCCTAAGTACTTACACCCAAAATTTTCGAGTCCTAGTAGATTCTGGTTGAAATGGGCTTACAACAAAACTATTTCGTTAAATGAATTTTTACATTGATTTTATTGTTTTTGGTTGTGAATCAAACCATATTAGACAAAAATCCAAAAAAAAAATCGGACCCCAAGTACTTACACCCAAAATTTTCGAGTCCTAGTAGATTCTGGTTGAAATGGGCTTACAACAAAACTTTTTCGTTAAATGAATTTTTACATTGATTTTATTGATTTTGGTTGTGAATCAAACCATATTAGACAAAGATCCAAAAAAAAAATCGGACCCCAAGTACTTACACCCAAAATTTTCGAGTCCTAGTAGATTCTGGTTGAAATGGGCTTATAACAAAACTATTTCGTTAAATGAATTTTTACATTGATTTTATTGTTTTTGGTTGTGAATCAAACCACATTAGACAAAAATTCAAAAAAAAAAATCGGACCCCAAGTACTTACACCCAAAATTTTCGAGTCCTAGTAGATTCTGGTTGAAATGGGCTTACAACAAAACTATTTCGTTAAATGAATTTTTACATTGATTTTATTGTTTTTGGTTGTGAATTAAACCATATTAGACAAAAATCCATAAAAAAAAAAAATCGGACCCCAAGTACTTACACCCAAAATTTTCTAGTCCTAGTAGATTCTGGTTGAAATGGGCTTACAACATAAACTATTTCGTTAAATGAATTTTTACATTGATTTTATTGTTTTTGGTTGTGAATCAAACCATATAAGACAAAAATCCAAAAAAAAAATCTGACCCCAAGTTCTTAAACCCAAAATTCTCGAGTCCTAGTAGATTCTGGTTGAAATGGGCTTACAACAAAACTATTTCGTTAAATGAATTTTTACATTGATTTTATTGTTTTTGGTTGTGAATCAAACCATATTAGACAAAAATCCAAAAAAAAAAATCGGACCCCAATTACTTACACCCAAAATTTTCGTGTCCTAGTAGATTCTGGTTGAAATGGGCTTACAACAAGACTATTTCGTTAAATGAATTTTTACATTGATTTTATTGTTTTTGGTTGTGAATCAAACCATATTAGACTAAAATCATAAAAAAAAAAATTGGACCCCAAGTACTTACACCCAAAATTTTCGAGTCCTAGTAGATTCTGGTTGAAATGGGCTTACAACAAAACTATTTCGTTAAATGAATTTTTACATTGATTTTATTGTTTTTGGTTGTGAATCAAACCATATTAGACAAAAATCCAAAAAAAAAATCGGACCCTAAGTACTTACACCTAAAATTTTCGAGTCCTAGTAGATTCTGGTTGAAATGGGCTTACAACAAAACTATTTCGTTAAATGAATTTTTACATTGATTTTATTGATTTTGGTTGTGAATCAAACCATATTAGACAAAGATCAAAAAAAAAATCGGACCCCAAGTACTTACACCCAAAATTTTCGAGTCCTAGTAGATTCTGGTTGAAATGGGCTTACAACAAAACTATTTCGTTAAATAAACTTTTACATAGATTTTATTGTTTTTGGTTGTGAATCAAACCATATTAGATAAAAATCCAAAAAAAAAATTGGACCCTAAGTACTTACACCCAAAATTTTCGAGTCCTAGTAGATTCTGGTTGAAATGGGCTTACAACAAAACTATTTCGTTAAATGAATTTTTACATTGATTTTATTGTTTTTGGTTGTGAATCAAACCATATTAGACAAAAATCCAAAAAAAAAATCGGACCCCAAGTACTTACACCCAAAATTTTCGAGTCCTAGTAGATTCTGGTTGAAATGGGCTTACAACAAAACTTTTTCGTTAAATGAATTTTTACATTGATTTTATTGATTTTGGTTGTGAATCAAACCATATTAGACAAAGATCCAAAAAAAAAATCGGACCCCAAGTACTTACACCCAAAATTTTCGAGTCCTAGTAGATTCTGGTTGAAATGGGCTTATAACAAAACTATTTCGTTAAATGAATTTTTACATTGATTTTATTGTTTTTGGTTGTGAATCAAACCACATTAGACAAAAATTCAAAAAAAAAAATCGGACCCCAAGTACTTACACCCAAAATTTTCGAGTCCTAGTAGATTCTGGTTGAAATGGGCTTACAACAAAACTATTTCGTTAAATGAATTTTTACATTGATTTTATTGTTTTTGGTTGTGAATTAAACCATATTAGACAAAAATCCATAAAAAAAAAAAATCGGACCCCAAGTACTTACACCCAAAATTTTCTAGTCCTAGTAGATTCTGGTTGAAATGGGCTTACAACATAAACTATTTCGTTAAATGAATTTTTACATTGATTTTATTGTTATTGGTTGTGAATCAAACCATATAAGACAAAAATCCAAAAAAAAAATCTGACCCCAAGTTCTTAAACCCAAAATTCTCGAGTCCTAGTAGATTCTGGTTGAAATGGGCTTACAACAAAACTATTTCGTTAAATGAATTTTTACATTGATTTTATTGTTTTTGGTTGTGAATCAAACCATATTAGACAAAAATCCAAAAAAAAAAATCGGACCCCAATTACTTACACCCAAAATTTTCGTGTCCTAGTAGATTCTGGTTGAAATGGGCTTACAACAAGACTATTTCGTTAAATGAATTTTTACATTGATTTTATTGTTTTTGGTTGTGAATCAAACCATATTAGACTAAAATCATAAAAAAAAAAATTGGACCCCAAGTACTTACACCCAAAATTTTCGAGTCCTAGTAGATTCTGGTTGAAATGGGCTTACAACAAAACTATTTCGTTAAATGAATTTTTACATTGATTTTATTGTTTTTGGTTGTGAATCAAACCATATTAGACAAAAATCCAAAAAAAAAATCGGACCCTAAGTACTTACACCTAAAATTTTCGAGTCCTAGTAGATTCTGGTTGAAATGGGCTTACAACAAAACTATTTCGTTAAATGAATTTTTACATTGATTTTATTGATTTTGGTTGTGAATCAAACCATATTAGACAAAGATCAAAAAAAAAATCGGACCCCAAGTACTTACACCCAAAATTTTCGAGTCCTAGTAGATTCTAGTTGAAATGGGCTTATAACAAAACTATTTCGTTAAATGAATTTTTACATTGATTTTATTGTTTTTGGTTGTGAATCAAACCACATTAGACAAAAATCCAAAAAAAAAATCGGACCCCAAGTACTTACACCCAAAATTTTCGAGTCGTAGTAGATTCTGGTTGAAATGGGCTTACAACAAAACTATTTCGTTAAATGAATTTTTACATTGATTTTATGGTTTTTGGTTGTAAATCAAACCATATTAGACAAAAATCCAAAAAAAAAAAAATCGGACCCCAAGTACTTACAACCAAAATTTTCGAGTCTTAGTAGATTCTGGTTGAAATGGGCTTACAACAAAACTATTTCGTTAAATGAATTTTTACATTGATTTTATTGATTTTGGTTGTGAATCAAACCATATTAGACAAAAATCCAAAAAAAAAATCGGACCCCAAGTACTTACACCCAAAATTTTCGAGTCCTAGTAGATTCTGGTTGAAATGGGCTTACAACAAAACTTTTTCGTTAAATGAATTTTTACATTGATTTTATTGATTTTGGTTGTGAATCAAACCATATTAGACAAAGATCCAAAAAAAAAATCGGACCCCAAGTACTTACACCCAAAATTTTCGAGTCCTAGTAGATTCTGGTTGAAATGGGCTTATAACAAAACTATTTCGTTAAATGAATTTTTACATTGATTTTATTGTTTTTGGTTGTGAATCAAACCACATTAAACAAAAATCCAAAAAAAAAATCGGACCCCAAGTACTTACACCCAAAATTTTCGAGTCCTAGTAGATTCTGGTTGAAATGGGCTTACAACAAAACTATTTCGTTAAATGAATTTTTACATTGATTTTATTGTTTTTGGTTGTGAATTAAACCATATTAGACAAAAATTCAAAAAAAAAAAAAATCGGACCCCAAGTACTTACACCCAAAATTTTCGAGTCCTAGTAGATTCTGGTTGAAATGGGCTTACAACATAAACTATTTCGTTAAATGAATTTTTACATTAATTTTATTGTTTTTGGTTGTAAATCAAACCATATAAGACAAAAATCCAAAAAAAAAATTGGACCCCAAGTTCTTAAACCCAAAATTTTCGAGTCCTAGTAGATTCTGGTTGAAATGGGCTTACAACAAAACTATTTCGTTAAATGAATTTTTACATTGATTTTATTGTTTTTGGTTGTGAATCAAACCATATTAGACAAAAATCCAAAAAAAAAAATCGGACCCCAATTACTTACACCCAAAATTTTCGTGCCCTAGTAGATTCTGGTTGAAATGGGCTTACAACAAGACTATTTCGTTAAATGAATTTTTACATTGATTTTATTGTTTTTGGTTGTGAATCAAACCATATTAGACTAAAATCATAAAAAAAAAATCGGACCCCAAGTACTTACACCCAAAATTTTCGAGTCCTAGTAGATTCTGGTTGAAATGGGCTTACAACAAAACTATTTCGTTAAATGAATTTTTACATTGATTTTATTGTTTTTGGTTGTGAATCAAACCATATTAGACAAAAATCCAAAAAAAAAATCGGACCCTAAGTACTTACACCTAAAATTTTCGAGTCCTAGTAGATTCTGGTTGAAATGGGCTTACAACAAAACTATTTCGTTAAATGAATTTTTACATTGATTTTATTGATTTTGGTTGTGAATCAAACCATATTAGACAAAGATCCAAAAAAAAAATCGGACCCCAAGTACTTACACCCAAAATTTTCGAGTCCTAGTAGATTCTGGTTGAAATGGGCTTATAACAAAACTATTTCGTTAAATGAATTTTTACATTGATTTTATTGTTTTTGGTTGTGAATCAAACCACATTAAACAAAAATCCAAAAAAAAAATCGGACCCCAAGTACTTACACCCAAAATTTTCGAGTCCTAGTAGATTCTGGTTGAAATGGGCTTACAACAAAACTATTTCGTTAAATGAATTTTTACATTGATTTTATTGTTTTTGGTTGTGAATTAAACCATATTACACAAAAATAAAAAAAAAAAAAAATCGGACCCCAAGTACTTACACCCAAAATTTTCGAGTCCTAGTAGATTCTGGTTGAAATAGGCTTACAACAAAACTATTTCGTTAAATGAATTTTTACATTGATTTTATGGTTTTTGGTTGTGAATCAAACCATATAAGACAAAAATCCAAAAAAAAAAAATCGGACCCCAAGTACTTACACCCAAAATTTTCGAGTCCTAAAAGATTCTGGTTGAAATGGGCTTACAACAAAACTATTTCGTTAAATGAATTTTTACATTGATTTTATTGTTTTTGGTTGTGAATCAAACCATATTAGACAAAAATCCCCAAAAAAAAAAAATCGGACCCCAAGTACTTACACCCAAAATTTTCGAGTCCTAGTAGATTCTGGTTGAAATGGGCTTACAACATAACTATTTCGTTAAATGAATTTTTACATTGATTTTATTGTTTTTGGTTGTGAATCAAACCATATTAGACAAAAATCCAAAAAAAAAAATCGGACCCCAAGTACTTACACCCAAAATTTTCGAGTCCTAGTAGATTCTGGTTGAAATGGTTGAAATGGGCTTTTTACATTGATTTTATTGTTTTTGGTTGTGAATCAAACCATATTAGACAAAAATCCAAAAAAAAAAATCAGACCCCATGAACTCACACCCAAAATTTTCGAGTCCTAGTAGATTCTGGTTGAAATGGGCTTACAACAAAACTATTTCGTTAAAGGAATTTTTACATTGATTTTATTGTTTTTGGTTGTGAATCAAACCATATTAGACAAAAATCCAAAACAAAAAAAAATCGGACCCCAAGTACTTACACCCAAAATTTTCGAGTAGTAGTAGATTCTGGTTGAAATGGGCTTACAACAAAACTATTTCGTTAAATGAATTTTTACATTGATTTTATTGTTTTTGGTTGTGAATCAAACCATATTAGACAAAAATCCAAAAAAAAAATTGGACCCTAAGTACTTACACCCAAAATTTTCGAGTCCTAGTAGATTCTGGTTGAAATGGGCTTACAACAAAACTATTTCGTTAAATGAATTTTTACATTGATTTTATTGTTTTTGGTTGTGAATCAAACCATATTAGACAAAAAACCAAAAAAAAAAATCGGACCCCAAGAACTTACACCCAAAATTTTCGAGTCCTAGTAGATTTTGGTTGAAATGGGCTTACAACAAAACTATTTCGTTAAATGAATTTTTACATTGATTTTATTGTTTTTGGTTGTGAATCAAAGCATACTAGACAAAAATCCAAAAAAAAAAAATTCGGACCCCTAGTGCTTACACCCAAAATTTTCGAGTAGTAGAAGATTCTGTTTAAAATGGGCTTACAACAAAACTATTTCGTTAAATGAATTTTTACATTGATTTTATTGTTTTTGGTTGTGAATCAAACCATATTAGACAAAAATCCATAACATACACCCAAAATTTTCGAGTCCTAGTAGATTCTGGTTGAAATAGGCTTACAACAAAACTATTTCGTTAAATGAATTTTTACATTGATTTTATGGTTTTTGGTTGTGAATCAAACCATATAAGACAAAAATCCAAAAAAAAAAAAAATCGGACCCCAAGTACTTACACCCAAAATTTTCGAGTCCTAAAAGATTATGGTTGAAATGGGCTTACAACAAAACTATTTCGTTAAATGAATTTTTAAATTGATTTTATTGTTTTTGGTTGTGAATCAAACCATATTAGACAAAAATCCCCAAAAAAAAAAAATCGGACCCCAAGTACTTACACCCAAAATTTTCGAGTCCTAGTAGATTCTGGTTGAAATGGGCTTACAACATAACTATTTCGTTAAATGAATTTTTACATTGATTTTATTGTTTTTGGTTGTGAATCAAACCATATTAGACAAAAATCCAAAAAAAAAAATCGGACCCCAAGTACTTACACCCAAAATTTTCGAGTCCTAGTAGATTCTGGTTGAAATGGTTGAAATGGGCTTTTTACATTGATTTTATTGTTTTTGGTTGTGAATCAAACCATATTAGACAAAAATCCAAAAAAAAAAATCAGACCCCATGAACTCACACCCAAAATTTTCGAGTCCTAGTAGATTCTGGTTGAAATGGGCTTACAACAAAACTATTTCGTTAAAGGAATTTTTACATTGATTTTATTGTTTTTGGTTGTGAATCAAACCATATTAGACAAAAATCCAAAACAAAAAAAAATCGGACCCCAAGGACTTACACCCAAAATTTTCGAGTAGTAGTAGATTCTGGTTGAAATGGGCTTACAACAAAACTATTTCGTTAAATGAATTTTTACATTGATTTTATTGTTTTTGGTTGTGAATCAAACCATATTAGACAAAAATCCAAAAAAAAAATTGGACCCTAAGTACTTACACCCAAAATTTTCGAGTCCTAGTAGATTCTGGTTGAAATGGGCTTACAACAAAACTATTTCGTTAAATGAATTTTTACATTGATTTTATTGTTTTTGGTTGTGAATCAAACCATATTAGACAAAAATCCAAAAAAAAAATCGGACCCCAAGTACTTACACCCAAAATTTTCGAGTCCTAGTAGATTCTGGTTGAAATAGGCTTACAACAAAACTTTTTCGTTAAATGAATTTTTACATTGATTTTATTGATTTTGGTTGTGAATCAAACCATATTAGACAAAGATCCAAAAAAAAAATCGGACCCCAAGTACTTACACCCAAAATTTTCGAGTCCTAGTAGATTCTGGTTGAAATGGGCTTATAACAAAACTATTTCGTTAAATGAATTTTTACATTGATTTTATTGTTTTTGGTTGTGAATCAAACCACATTAGACAAAAATCCAAAAAAAAAATCGGACCCCAAGTACTTACACCCAAAATTTTCGAGACCTAGTAGATTCTGGTTGAAATGGGCTTACAACAAAACTATTTCGTTAAATGAATTTTTACATTGATTTTATTGTTTTTGGTTGTGAATTAAACCATATTAGACAAAAATCCAAAAAAAAAAAAAAAAAATCGGACCCCAAGTACTTACACCCAAAATTTTCGAGTCCTAGTAGATTCTGGTTGAAATGGGCTTACAACATAAACTATTTCGTTAAATGAATTTTTACATTAATTTTATTGTTTTTGGTTGTGAATCAAACCATATAAGACAAAAATCCAAAAAAAAAATCTGACCCCAAGTTCTTAAACCCAAAATTTTCGAGTCCTAGTAGATTCTGGTTGAAATGGGCTTACAACAAAACTATTTCGTTAAATGAATTTTTACATTGATTTTATTGTTTTTGGTTGTGAATCAAACCATATAAGACAAAAATCCAAAAAAAAAATCGGACCCTAAGTACTTACACCTAAAATTTTCGAGTCCTAGTAGATTCTGGTTGAAATGGGCTTACAACAAAACTATTTCGTTAAATGAATTTTTACATTGATTTTATGGTTTTTGGTTGTAAATCAAACCATATTAGACAAAGATCAAAAAAAAAAATCGGACCCCAAGTACTTACACCCAAAATTTTCGAGTCCTAGTAGATTCTAGTTGAAATGGGCTTATAACAAAACTATTTCGTTAAATGAATTTTTACATTGATTTTATTGTTTTTGGTTGTGAATCAAACCACATTAGACAAAAATCCAAAAAAAAAAATCGGACCCCAAGTACTTACACCCAAAATTTTCGAGTCCTAGTAGATTCTGGTTGAAATGGGCTTACAACAAAACTATTTCGTTAAATGAATTTTTACATTGATTTTATTGTTTTTGGTTTTGAATTAAACCATATTAGACAAAAATCCAAAAAAAAAAATCGGACCCCAAGTACTTACACCCAAAATTTTCGAGTCCTAGTAGATTCTGGTTGAAATGGGCTTACAACAAAACTATTTCGTTAAATGAATTTTTACATTGATTTTATGGTTTTTGGTTGTAAATCAAACCATATTAGACAAAGATAAAAAAAAAAAATCGGACCCCAAGTACTTACACCCAAAATTTTCGAGTCCTAGTAGATTCTAGTTGAAATGGGCTTATAACAAAACTATTTCGTTAAATGAATTTTTACATTGATTTTATTGTTTTTGGTTGTGAATCAAACCATATTAGACAAAAATCCAAAAAAAAAAATCGGACCCCAAGTACTTACACCCAAAATTTTCGAGTCCTAGTAGATTCTGGTTGAAATGGGCTTACAACAAAACTATTTCGTTAAATGAATTTTTACATTGATTTTATGGTTTTTGGTTGAAAATCAAACCATATTAGACAAAAATCCAAAAAAAAAAAAATCGGACCCCAAGTACTTACAACCAAAATTTTCGAGTCTTAGTAGATTCTGGTTGAAATGGGCTTACAACAAAACTATTTCGTTAAATGAATTTTTACATTGATTTTATTGATTTTGGTTGTGAATCAAACCATATTAGACAAAAATCCAAAAAAAAAATCGGACCCCAAGTACTTACACCCAAAATTTTCGAGTCCTAGTAGATTCTGGTTGAAATGGGCTTACAACAAAACTATTTCGTTAAATGAATTTTTACATTGATTTTATTGATTTTGGTTGTGAATCAAACCATATTAGACAAAGATCCAAAAAAAAAATCGGACCCCAAGTACTTACACCCAAAATTTTCGAGTCCTAGTAGATTCTGGTTGAAATGGGCTTATAACAAAACTATTTCGTTAAATGAATTTTTACATTGATTTTATTGTTTTTGGTTGTGAATCAAACCACATTAGACAAAAATCCAAAAAAAAAATCGGACCCCAAGTACTTACACCCAAAATTTTCGAGTCCTAGTAGATTCTGGTTGAAATGGGCTTACAACAAAACTATTTCGTTAAATGAATTTTTACATTGATTTTATTGTTTTTGGTTGTGAATTAAACCATATTAGACAAAAATCCAAAAAAAAAAAAAAATCGGACCCCAAGTACTTACACCCAAAATTTTCGAGTCCTAGTAGATTCTGGTTGAAATGGGCTTACAACATAAACTATTTCGTTAAATGAATTTTTACATTAATTTTATTGTTTTTGGTTGTAAATCAAACCATATAAGACAAAAATCCAAAAAAAAAATTGGACCCCAAGTTCTTAAACCCAAAATTTTCGAGTCCTAGTAGATTCTTGTTGAAATGGGCTTACAACAAAACTATTTCGTTAAATGAATTTTTACATTGATTTTATTGTTTTTGGTTGTGAATCAAACCATATTAGACATACTTACACCCAAAATTTTCGAGTCCTAGTAGATTCTGGTTGAAATGGGCTTACAACAAAACTATTTCGTTAAATGAATTTTTACATTGATTTTATTGTTTTTGGTTGTGAATCAAACCATATTAGACAAAAATCCAAAAAAAAAAATCGGACCCCAATTACTTACACCCAAAATTTTCGTGCCCTAGTAGATTCTGGTTGAAATGGGCTTACAACAAGACTATTTCGTTAAATGAATTTTTACATTGATTTTATTGTTTTTGGTTGTGAATCAAACCATATTAGACTAAAATCATAAAAAAAAAATCGGACCCCAAGTACTTACACCCAAAATTTTCGAGTCCTAGTAGATTCTGGTTGAAATGGGCTTACAACAAAACTATTTCGTTAAATGAATTTTTACATTGATTTTATTGTTTTTGGTTGTGAATTAAACCATATTAGACAAAAATCCAAAAAAAAAAAAATCGGACCCCAAGTACTTACACCCAAAATTTTCGAGTCCTAGTAGATTCTGGTTGAAATGGGCTTTCAAACATAAACTATTTCGTTAAATGAATTTTTACATTAATTTTATTGTTTTTGGTTGTAAATCAAACCATATAAGACAAAAATCCAAAAAAAAAATTGGACCCCAAGTTCTTAAACCCAAAATTTTCGAGTCCTAGTAGATTCTGGTTGAAATGGGCTTACAACAAAACTATTTCGTTAAATGAATTTTTACATTGATTTTATTGTTTTTGGTTGTGAATCAAACCATATTAGACAAAAATCCAAAAAAAAAATCGGACCCCAATTACTTACACCCAAAATTTTCGTGCCCTAGTAGATTCTGGTTGAAATGGGCTTACAACAAGACTATTTCGTTAAATGAATTTTTACATTGATTTTATTGTTTTTGGTTGTGAATCAAACCATATTAGACAAAGATCAAAAAAAAAATCGGACCCCAAGTACTTACACCCAAAATTTTCGAGTCCTAGTAGATTCTGGTTGAAATGGGCTTACAACAAAACTATTTCGTTAAATGAATTTTTACATTGATTTTTTTGTTTTTGGTTGTGAATCAAACCATATTAGACAAAAATCCAAAAAAAAAATCGGACCCTAAGTACTTACACCTAAAATTTTCGAGTCCTAGTAGATTCTGGTTGAAATGGGCTTACAACAAAACTATTTCGTTAAATGAATTTTTACATTGATTTTATTGATTTTGGTTGTGAATCAAACCATATTAGACAAAGATCCAAAAAAAAAAATCGGACCCCAAGTACTTACACCCAAAATTTTCGGGTCCTAGTAGATTCTGGTTGAAATGGGCTTATAACAAAACTATTTCGTTAAATGAATTTTTACATTGATTTTATTGTTTTTGGTTGTGAATCAAACCACATTAGACAAAAATCCAAAAAAAAAAAATCGGACCCCAAGTACTTACACCCAAAATTTTCGAGTCCTAGTAGATTCTGGTTGAAATGGGCTTACAACAAAACTATTTCGTTAAATGAATTTTTACATTGATTTTATTGTTTTTGGTTGTGAATTAAACCATATTAGACAAAAATCAAAAAAAAAAAAAATCGGACCCCAAGTACTTACACCCAAAATTTTCGAGTCCTAGTAGATTCTGGTTGAAATGGGCTTACAACAAAACTATTTCGTTAAATGAATTTTTACATTGATTTTATGGTTTTTGGTTGTAAATCAAACCATATTAGACAAAAATCCAAAAAAAAAAAAATCGGACCCCAAGTACTTACAACCAAAATTTTCGAGTCTTAGTAGATTCTGGTTGAAATGGGCTTACAACAAAACTATTTCGTTAAATGAATTTTTACATTGATTTTATTGTTTTTGGTTGTGAATCAAACCATATTAGACAAAAAACCAAAAAAAAAAAATCGGACCCCAAGAACTTACACCCAAAATTTTCGAGTCCTAGTAGATTTTGGTTGAAATGGGCTTACAACAAAACTATTTCGTTAAATGAATTTTTACATTGATTTTATTGTTTTTGGTTGTGAATCAAACCATATTAGACAAAAATCCAAAAAAAAAATCGGACCCCAAGTACTTACACCCAAAATTTTCGAGTCCTAGTAGATTCTGGTTGAAATGGGCTTACAACAAAACTATTTCGTTAAATGAATTTTTACATTGATTTTATTGTTTTTGGTTGTGAATCAAAGCATACTAGACAAAAATCCAAAAAAAAAAAATTCGGACCCCAAGTGCTTACACCCAAAATTTTCGAGTAGTAGGAGATTCTGTTTAAAATGGGCTTACAACAAAACTATTTCGTTAAATGAATTTTTACATTGATTTTATTGTTTTTGGTTGTGACTCAAACCATATTAGACTAAAATGAAAAAAAAAATCGGACCCCAAGTACTTACACCCAAAATTTTCGAGTCCTAGTAGATTCTAGTTGAAATGGGCTTACAACAAAACTATTTCGTTAAATGAATTTTTACATTGGTTTTATTGTTTTTGGTTGTGAATCAAACCATATTAGACAAAAATCCAAAAAAAAATCGGACCCCAAGTACTTACACCCAAAATTTTCGAGTCCTAGTAGATTCTGGTTGAAATGGGCTTACAACAAAACTATTTCGTTAAATGAATTTTTACATTGATTTTATTGTTTTTGGTTGTGAATCAAAGCATACTAGACAAAAATCCAAAAAAAAAAAAATTCGGACCCCTAGTGCTTACACCCAAAATTTTCGAGTAGTAGGAGATTCTGTTTAAAATGGGCTTACAACAAAACTATTTCGTTAAATGAATTTTTACATTGATTTTATTGTTTTTGGTTGTGAATCAAACCATATTAGACAAAAATCCATAACATACACCCAAAATTTTCGAGTCCTTGTAGATTCTGGTTGAAATGGGCTTACAACAAAACTATTTCGTTAAATGAATTTTTACATTGATTTTATGGTTTTTGGTTGTGAATCAAACCATATAAGACAAAAATCCAAAAAAAAAAAAATCGGACCCCAAGTACTTACACCCAAAATTTTCGAGTCCTAAAAGATTCTGGTTGAAATGGGCTTACAACAAAACTATTTCGTTAAATGAATTTTTACATTGATTTTATTGTTTTTGGTTGTGAATCAAACCATATTAGACAAATATCCCCAAAAAAAAAAAAATCGGACCCCAAGTACTTACACCCAAAATTTTCGAGTCCTAGTAGATTCTGGTTGAAATGGGCTTACAACATAACTATTTCGTTAAATGAATTTTTACATTGATTTTATTGTTTTTGGTTGTGAATCAAACCATATTAGACAAAAATCCAAAAAAAAAAATCGGACCCCAAGTACTTACACCCAAAATTTTCGAGTCCTAGTAGATTCTGGTTGAAATGGTTGAAATGGGCTTTTTACATTGATTTTATTGTTTTTGGTTGTGAATCAAACCATATTAGACAAAAATCCAAAAAAAAAAATCAGACCCCATGAACTCACACCCAAAATTTTCGAGTCCTAGTAGATTCTGGTTGAAATGGGCTTACAACAAAACTATTTCGTTAAAGGAATTTTTACATTGATTTTATTGTTTTTGGTTGTGAATCAAACCATATTAGACAAAAATCCAAAACAAAAAAAAATCGGACCCCAAGTACTTACACCCAAAATTTTCGAGTAGTAGTAGATTCTGGTTGAAATGGGCTTACAACAAAACTATTTCGTTAAATGAATTTTTACATTGATTTTATTGTTTTTGGTTGTGAATCAAACCATATTAGACAAAAATCCAAAAAAAAAATTGGACCCTAAGTACTTACACCCAAAATTTTCGAGTCCTAGTAGATTCTGGTTGAAATGGGCTTACAACAAAACTATTTCGTTAAATGAATTTTTACATTGATTTTATTGTTTTTGGTTGTGAATCAAACCATATTAGACAAAAATCCAAAAAAAAAATCGGACCCCAAGTACTTACACCCAAAATTTTCGAGTCCTAGTAGATTCTGGTTGAAATAAGCTTACAACAAAACTTTTTCGTTAAATGAATTTTTACATTGATTTTATTGTTTTTGGTTGTGAATCAAACCATATTAGACAAAGATCCAAAAAAAAATCGGACCCCAAGTACTTACACCCAAAATTTTCGAGTCCTAGTAGATTCTGGTTGAAATGGGCTTATAACAAAACTATTTCGTTAAATGAATTTTTACATTGATTTTATTGTTTTTGGTTGTGAATCAAACCACATTAGACAAAAATCCAAAAAAAAAATCGGACCCCAAGTACTTACACCCAAAATTTTCGAGTCCTAGTAGATTCTGGTTGAAATGGGCTTACAACAAAACTATTTCGTTAAATGAATTTTTACATTGATTTTATTGTTTTTGGTTGTGAATTAAACCATATTAGACAAAAATCCAAAAAAAAAAAAAAAATCGGACCCCAAGTACTTACACCCAAAATTTTCGAGTCCTAGTAGATTCTGGTTGAAATGGGCTTACAACATAAACTATTTCGTTAAATGAATTTTTACATTAATTTTATTGTTTTTGGTTGTGAATCAAACCATATAAGACAAAAATCCAAAAAAAAAATCTGACCCCAAGTTCTAAAACCCAAAATTTTCGAGTCCTAGTAGATTCTGGTTGAAATGGGCTTACAACAAAACTATTTCGTTAAATGAATTTTTACATTGATTTTATTGTTTTTGGTTGTGAATCAAACCATATTAGACAAAAATCCAAAAAAAAAAATCGGACCCCAATTACTTACACCCAAAATTTTCGTGCCCTAGTAGATTCTGGTTGAAATGGGCTTACAACAAGACTATTTCGTTAAATGAATTTTTACATTGATTTTATTGTTTTTGGTTGTGAATCAAACCATATTAGACTAAAATCATAAAAAAAAAATCGGACCCCAAGTACTTTCACCCAAAATTTTCGAGTCCTAGTAGATTCTGGTTGAAATGGGCTTACAACAAAACTATTTCGTTAAATGAATTTTTACATTGATTTTATTGTTTTTGGTTGTGAATCAAACCATATTAGACAAAAATCCAAAAAAAAAATCGGACCCTAAGTACTTACACCTAAAATTTTCGAGTCCTAGTAGATTCTGGTTGAAATGGGCTTACAACAAAACTATTTCGTTAAATGAATTTTTACATTGATTTTATTGATTTTGGTTGTGAATCAAACCATATTAGACAAAGATCAAAAAAAAAAAATCGGACCCCAAGTACTTACACCCAAAATTTTCGAGTCCTAGTAGATTCTAGTTGAAATGGGCTTATAACAAAACTATTTCGTTAAATGAATTTTTACATTGATTTTATTGTTTTTGGTTGTGAATCAAACCACATTAGACAAAAATCCAAAAAAAAAATCGGACCCCAAGTACTTACACCCAAAATTTTCGAGTCCTAGTAGATTCTGGTTGAAATGGGCTTACAACAAAACTATTTCGTTAAATGAATTTTTACATTGATTTTATTGTTTTTGGTTGTGAATTAAACCATATTAGACAAAAATCCAAAAAAAAAAATCGGACCCCAAGTACTTACACCCAAAATTTTCGAGTCCTAGTAGATTCTGGTTGAAATGGGCTTACAACAAAACTATTTCGTTAAATGAATTTTTACATTGATTTTATGGTTTTTGGTTGTAAATCAAACCATATTAGACAAAAATCCAAAAAAAAAAAATCGGACCCCAAGTACTTACACCCAAAATTTTCGAGTCTTAGTAGATTCTGGTTGAAATGGGCTTACAACAAAACTATTTCGTTAAATGAATTTTTACATTGATTTTATTGTTTTTGGTTGTGAATCAAACCATATTAGACAAAAAACCAAAAAAAAAAAATCGGACCCCAAGTACTTACACCCAAAATTTTCGAGTCCTAGTAGATTCTGGTTGAAATGGGCTTACAACAAAACTATTTCGTTAAATGAATTTTTACATTGATTTTATTGTTTTTGGTTGTGAATCAAACCATATTAGACACAAATCCAAAAAAAATCGGACCCCAAGTACTTACACCCAAAATTTTCGAGTCCTAGTAAATTCTGGTTGAAATGGGCTTACAACAAAACTATTTCGTTAAATGAATTTTTACATTAATTTTATTGTTTTTGGTTGTGAATCAAACCATATTAGACAAAAATCCAAAAAAACAATCGGACCCCAAGTACTTACACCCAAAATTTTCGAGTCCTAGTAGATTCTGGTTGAAATGGGCTTACAACAAAACTATTTCGTTATATGAATTTTTACATTGATTTTATTGTTTTTGGTTGTGAATCAAACCATATTAGACAAAAATCCAAAAAAAAAAAAAATCGGACCCCAAGTACTTACACCCAAAATTTTCGAGTCCTAGTAGATTGTGGTTGAAATGGGCTTACAACAAAACTATTTCGTTAAATGAATTTTTACATTGATTTTATTATTTTTGGTTGTGAGTCAAACCATATTGGACAAAAATCCAAAAAAATAAAAAATCGGACCCCAAGTACTTACACCCAAAATTTTCGAGTCCTAGTAGATTCTGGTTGAAATGGGCTTACAACAAAACTATTTCGTTAAATGAATTTTTACATTGATTTTATTGTTTTTGGTTGTGAATCAAACCATATTAGACAAAAATCAAAAAAAAAATCGAACCCCAAGTACTTACACCCAAAATTTTCGAATCCTAGTAGATTCTGGTTGAAATGGGCTTACAACAAAACTATTTCGTTAAATTAATTTTTACATTGATTTTATTGTTTTTGGTTGTGAATCAAACCATATTAGACAAAAATCTAAACAAAAAAAAATCGGACCCCAAGTACTTACACCCAAAATTTTCGAGTAGAAGTAGATTCTGGTTGAAATAGGCTTACAACAAAACTATTTCGTTAAATGAATTTTTACATTGATTTTATTGTTTTTGGTTGTGAATCAAACCATATTAGACAAAAATCCAAAAAAAAAATTGGACCCCAAGTACTTACACCCAAAATTTTCGAGTCCTAGTAGATTCTGGTTGAAATGGGCTTACAACAAAGCTATTTCGTTAAATGAATTTTTGCATTGATTTTATTGTTTTTGGTTGTGAATCAAAGCATATTAGACAAAAATCCAAAAAAAAGTCGGACCCCAAGTACTTACACCCAAAATTTTCGAGTCCTAGTAGATTCTGGTTGAAATGGGCTTACAACAAAACCATTTCGTTAAATGAATTTTTACATTGATTTTATTATTTTTGGTTGTGAATCAAACCATATTAGACAAAAATCCAAAAAAAAAAATCAGACCCCAAGTACTTACACCCAAAATTTTCGAGTCCTAGTAGATTCTGGTTGAAATGGGCTTACAACAAAACCATTTCGTTAAATGAATTTTTACATAGATTTTATTGTTTTTGGTTGTGAATCAAACAGATTAGATAGATTCATATTAGACAAAAATCAAAAAAAAAAAATTCGGACCCCTAGTGCTTACACCCAAAATTTTCGAGTAGTAGGAGATTCTGGTTGAAATGGGCTTACAACAAAACTATTTCGTTAAATGAATTTTTACATAGATTTTATTGTTTTTGGTTGTGAATCAAACCATATTAGACAAAAAACCAAAAAAAAATCGAACCCCAAGTACTTACACCCAAAATTTTCGAGTCCTAGTAGATTCTGGTTGAAATGGACTTATAACAAAACTAATTCGTTAAATGAATTTTTAAATTGATTTTATTGGTTTTGGTTGTGAATCAAACCATATTAGATAAAAATCCAAGAAAAAAAAAATTCGGACCCCTAGTGCTTACACCGAAAATTTTCGAGTAGTAGGAGATTCTGGTTGAAATGGGCTTACAACAAAACTATTTCGTTAAATGAATTTTTACATAGATTTTATTGTTTTTGGTTGTGAATCAAAGCATATTACACAAAAATCCAAAAAAAAAAATCAGACCCCAAGTACTTACACCCAAAATTTTCGAGTCTTAGTAGATTCTGGTTGAAATGGGCTTACAACAAAACTGTTTGCTTAAATGCATTTTTACATTGATTTTATTGTTTTTGGTTGTGAATCAAACCATATTAGACAAAAGTCAAAAAAAAAATCGAACCCCAAGTACTTACACCCAAAATTTTCGAGTCCTAGTAGATTCTGGTTGAAATGGGCTTACAACAAAACAATTTCGTTAAATGAATTTTTACATTGATTTTATTGTTTTTTGTTGTGAATCAAACCACATTAGACAAAAATCCAAAAAAAACATCGGACCCCAAGTACTTACACCCAAAATTTTCGAGTCCTATTAGATTCTGGTTGAAATGGGCATACAACAAAACTATTTCGTTAAATGAATTTTTACATTGATTTTATTGTTTTTGGTTGTGAATCAAACCATATTAGACAAAAATCTAAGAAAAAAAAAATTCGGACCCCTAGTGCTTACACCAAAAATTTTCGAGTAGTAGTAGATTCTGGTTGAAATGGGCTTACAACAAAACTATTTCGTTAAATGAATTTTTACATTGATTTTATTGTTTTTGGTTGTAAATCAAACCATATTAGACAAAAATCCAAAAAAAAAAAAATTGGACCCCACGTACTTACACCCAAAATTTTCGAGCTCTAGTAGATTCTGGTTGAAATGGGCTTACAACAAAACTATTTCGTTAAATGAATTTTTACATTGATTTTATTGTTTTTGGTTGTGAATCAAACCATATTAGACAAAAATCCATAAAAAAATCGGACCCCAAGTACTTACACCCAAAATTTTCGAGTCCTAGTAGATTCTGGTTGAAATGGGCTTACAACAAAACTGTTTGCTTAAATGCATTTTTACATTGATTTTATTGTTTTTGGTTGTGAATCAAACCATATTAGACAAAAATCCAAAAAAAAAAATAAAAATCGGACCCCAAGTACTTACACCCAAAATTTTCGAGTAGTAGGAGATTCTGGTTGAAATGGGCTTACAACAAAACTATTTCGTTAAATGAATTTTTACATTGATTTTATTGTTTTTTTTGTAAATCAAACTATATTAGACAAAAATCCAAGAAAAAAAGAATTCGGACCCCTAGTGCTTACACCGAAAATTTTCGAGTAGTAGTAGATTCTGGTTGAAATGGGCTTACAACAAAACTATTTCGTTAAATGAATTTTTACATAGATTTTATTGTTTTTGGTTGTGAATCAAACCATATTAGACAAAAATCCAAAAAAAAAAATCGGACACCAAGTACTTACACCCAAAATTTTCGAGTCCTAGTAGATTCTGGTTGAAATGGGCTTACAACAAAACTATTTCGTTAAATGAATTTTTACATTGATTTTATTGTTTTTGGTTGTAAATCAAACCATATTAGACAAAAATCCAAAAAAAAAAAAATCTGACCCCAAGTACTTACACCCAAAATTTTCGAGTCCTAGTAGATTCTGGTTGAAATGGGCTTACAACAAAAAGAATTCGTTAAACGAATTTTTACATTGATTTTATTGTTTTTGGTTGTGAATCAAACCATATTAGACAAAAATCCAAAAAAAATCGGACCCCAAGTACTTACACCCAAATTTTTCGAGTCCTAGTAGATTTTGGTTGAAATGGGCTTACAACAAAACTATTTCGTTAAATGAATTTTTACATTGATTTTATTGTTTTTGGTTGTGAATCAAAGCATATTAGACAAAAATCCAAAAAAAAAAATTCGGACCCCAAGTGCTTACACCCAAAATTTTCGAGTAGTAGTAGATTCTGGTTGAAATGGGCTTACAACAAAACTATTTCGTTAAATGAATTTTTACATTGATTAGATTGTTTTTGGTTGTGAATCAATCCATATTAGACAAAAATCCAAAACATACACCCAAAATTTTCGAGTCCTAGTAGATTCTGGTTGAAATGGGCTAACAACAAAACTATTTCGTTAAATGAATTTTTACATTGATTTTATTGTTTTTGGATGTGAATCAAACCATATAAGACAAAAATCCAAAAAAAAAATCGGACCCCAAGTATTTACACCCAAAATTTTCGAGTCCTAGTAGATTCTGGTTGAAATGGGCTTACTACAAAACTATTTCGTTAAATGAATTTTTACATTGATTTTGATGTTTTTGGTTGTGAATCAAAACATGTTAGACACAAATCCAAAAAAAAAAAATTCAGACCCCAAGTGGTTACACCCCAAATTTTCGAGTCCTAGTAGATTCTGGTTGAAATGGGCTTACAACAAAACTATTTCGTTAAATGAATTTTTACATTGATTTTGATGTTTTTGGTTGTGAATCAAAACATGTTAGACACAAATCCAAAAAAAAAAAATTCAGACCCCAAGTGGTTACACCCCAAATTTTCGAGTCCTAGTAGATTCTGGTTGAAATGGGCTTACAACAAAACTATTTTGTTAAATGAATTTTTACATTGATTTTATTGTTTTTGGTTGTGAATCAAACCATATTAGACAAAAATCCAAAAAAAAAAATCGGACCTCAAGTACTTACACCCAAAATTTTCGAGTCCTAGTAGATTCTGGTTGAAATGGGCTTAAAACAAAGCTATTTCGTTAAATGAATTTTTACATTGATTTTATTGTTTTTGGTTGTGAATCAAACCATATAAGACAAAAATCTAAAAAAAAAATCGGACCCCAAGTACTTACACCCAAAATTTTCGAGTCGTAGTAGATTCTGGTTGACATGGGCTTACAACAAAACTGTTTCCTTAAATGAATTTTTACATTGATTTTATTGTTTTTGGTTGTGAATCAAACCATATTAGACAAAAATCCAAAAAAAAAATCGGACCCCAAGTACTTACACCCACAATTTTCGAGTCGGCTAACAACAAAACTATTTCGTTAAATGAATTTTTACATTGATTTTATTGTTTTTGGATGTGAATCAAACCATATAAGACAAAAATCCAAAAAAAAAATCGGACCCCAAGTATTTACACCCAAAATTTTCGAGTCCTAGTAGATTCTGGTTGAAATGGGCTTACTACAAAACTATTTCGTTAAATGAATTTTTACATTGATTTTATTGTTTTTGGTTGTGAATCAAAACATGTTAGACACAAATCCAAAAAAAAAAAATTCAGACCCCAAGTGCTTACACCCCAAATTTTCGAGTCCTAGTAGATTCTGGTTGAAATGGGCTTACAACAAAACTATTTCGTTAAATGAATTTTTACATTGATTTTATTGTTTTTGGTTGTGAATCAAACCTTATTAGACAAAAATCCAAAAAAAAAAATCGGACCTCAAGTACTTACACCCAAAATTTTCGAGTCCTAGTAGATTCTGGTTGAAATGGGCTTAAAACAAAGCTATTTCGTTAAATGAATTTTTACATTGATTTTATTGTTTTTGGTTGTGAATCAAACCATATAAGACAAAAATCTAAAAAAAAAAATCGGACCCCAAGTACTTACACCCAAAATTTTTCAATCCTAGTAGATTCTGGTTGAAATGGGCTTACAACAAAACTGTTTCCTTAAATGAATTTTTACATTGATTTTATTGTTTTTGGTTGTGAATCAAACCATATTAGACAAAAATCCAAAAAAAAAATCGGACCCCAAGTACTTACACCCACAATTTTCGAGTCCTAGTAGATTCTGGTTGAAATGGGCTTACAACAAAACTATTTCGTTAAATGAATTTTGACATTGATTTTATTGTTTTTGGTTGTAAATCAAACCATATTAGACAAAAATCCAAAAAAAAAAATTGGACCCCAAGTACTTACACCCAACATTTTCGAGTTCTAGTAGATTCTGGTTGAAATGGGCTTACAACAAAACTATTTCGTTAAATGAATTTTTACATTGATTTTATTGTTTTTGGTTGTGACTCAAACCATATTAGACAAAAACAAAAAAAAAATCGAACCCCAAGTACTTACACCCAAAATTTTCGAGTCCTAGTAGATTCTAGTTGAAATGGGCTTACAACAAAAAGAATTCGTTAAATGAATTTTTACATTGATTTTATTGTTTTTGGTTGTGAATCAAACCATATTAGACAAAAATCCAAAAAAAAAAATCGGACCCCAAGTACTTACACCCAAAATTTTCGAGTCCTAGTAGATTTTGGTTGAAATGGGCTTACAACAAAACTATTTCGTTAAATGAATTTTTACATTGATTTTATTGTTTTTGGTTGTGAATCAAAGCATATTAGACTAAAATCCAAAAAAAAAATCGGACCCCTAGTGCTTACACTCAAAATTTTCGAGTAGTAGGAGATTCTGTTTAAAATGGGCTTACAACAAAACTATTTCGTTAAATGAATTTTTACATAGATTTTATTGTTTTTGGTTGTGAATCAAACCATATTAGACAAAAATCCATAACATACACCCAAAGTTTTCGAGTCCTAGTAGATTCTGGTTGAAATAGGCTTACAACAAAACTATTTCGTTAAATGAATTTTAACATTGATTTTATTGTTTTTGGTTGTGAATCAAACCATATAAGACAAAAATCCAAAAAAAAAAATCGGACCCCAAGTACTTACTCCCAAAATTTTCGAGTCCTAAAAGATTTTGGTTGAAATGGGCTTACAACAAAACTATTTCGTTAAATGAATTTTTACATTGATTTTATTGTTTTTGGTTGTGAATCAAACCATATTAGACAAAAATCCAAAAAAAAAATCAGACCCCAAGTACTTACACAAAAAAATTTCGAGTCCTAGTAGATTCTGGTTGAAATGGGCTTACAACAAAACTATTTCGGTAAATGAATTTTTATTTTGATTTTATTGTTTTTGATTGTGAATCAAACCATATTAGACACAAATCCAAAAAAAAAATCGGACCCCAAGTATTTACACCCAAAATTTTCGAGTCCTAGTAGATTCTGGTTGAAATGGGCTTACAACAAAGCTATTTCGTTAAATGAATTTTTACATTGATTTTATTGTTTTTGGTTGTGAATCAAACCATGTTAGACAAAAATCCAAAAAAAAAAATTCAGACCCCAAGTGCTTACACCCCAAATTTTCGAGTCCTAGTAGATTCTGGTTGAAATGGTTGAAATGGGCTTTTTACATTGATTTTATTGTTTTTGGTTGTGAATCAAACCATATTAGACAAAAAACCAAAAAAAAAAATCGGACCCCAAGTACTTACACCCATAATTTTCGAGTCTTAGTAGATTCTAGGTGAAATGGGCTTACAACAAAACTATTTCGTTAAATTAATTTTTACATTGATTTTATTGTTTTTGGTTGTGAATCAAACCATATTAGACAAAAATCCAAAAAAGTTAAATCGGTCCCAAAGTACTTACACACAAAATTTTCGAGTCCTAGTAGATTCTGGGTGAAATGGGCTTACAACAAAACTATTTCGTTAAATGAATTTTTACATTGGTTTTATTGTTTTTGGTTGTGAATCAAACCATATTAGACAAAAATCCAAAAACAAAAATCGGACCCCAAGTACTTACACCCAAAATTTTCGAGTCCTAGTAGATTCTGGTTGAAATGGGCTTACAACAAAACTATTTCGTTAAATGAATTTTTACATTGATTTTATTGTTTTTACTTAATAAACACATTTTTATTAATCACTTGTTTTTGTTTCGCAGAATATTTTTCAAAAAGTTTAAAAAATCACTCGATCGATTTCGACTTATTAGGTCATCATCAGCAGTATCTACTGAATTGTATTAGTAAAAATTTTTTGTTATATAGTAGAAAAAAGCAAAATATAAATAAAAATAAAATGAGGGGGAAAAAAATAAGCAATAAAAATTAATCTACGGATCGCGCAGGTAGGCGATGAGTCATAGGTTGAGTAACAAAATTCAAGGTATATTATTGCGTACGTGAGAATAGAAAAGGGCGGGGTCTGTAATTGGTGAGAACCGGATTTCTCTCTGTTCGTTATGGATATTTTGGTTAAGAAATATTGATTTTCGAATTTCGTAAGATTCTATGGTATCTAAACGTCTGCCTTTGGGTTGTATATGTAATATGTCTAAATTGTTCAAGCTAGCTGTATGATTTTCTGAAGTTAAATGGTTATGGAAAGTTGATTGATTGCAACCAGATAAATGTTCTTTAGCTCTAACTCTAAAATTGCGCCCAGTCTGACCAATATAGGAGAAACTACAATCATTGCAATTAATCCTATAAACGCAAGATTTGGAAAGGCGATCAACTCTAGGTTTATTGTTAAAAATCATTTTCTTTATTGTGTTATTATTATAAAAAGCAAAACTAATATTGGTATAATTGGACACGATGTTGCTAATCCGTTGGCTCGTTTTTCCTATATACTCTAAGCGACGCCAATTTTTTCGCATTGGACTATCCGGTGGATAAATACCCGTTAGAGTTTTACGCTTTAGCTTTTTATTTAACAACTTTAATATAGTCCTAGTTGCATATCCGTTATTTGATGCTATTTCAAGAATTATGTTAAGCTCAGTGTTATAATTTGATCGGATTTCGGCTTACTCGGTTAAGAACTCGGTAGAATTGATTAACATAATTCAAGACGTCGACATTCCGTTACATTCAAAATTAGTTTCATTTGACGTTGCCAGTCTTTTCACTTCTATTCCAATTAATACTTTGTCCCAAATAGTTTGTAATTACTTAGATAGGGATGTTGTAGATGAGAGCTTACGTCGTGAACTGAAGTTAGTTTTTGAGACTTGCATTAAACAAAATTATTTCTGTTTTGATAATACATATTTCAAATTTGCTGATGGTCTACCCATGGGCTCCCCTCTGTCACCTTTGTTGGCTGAAATTTTCATGAATTTCTTCGAACAAATGATCATATCAAATAACAATCCTTATTTTCGTCCTATAATCTTTTGGTATAGATATGTTGATGACATATTATGTCTATGGAATGGAACTGATAGACTGTTAGACTCTTTCCTTACTTGGTTAAATTCTCAATATCCCACCATTGATTTTACGTTAGAAAAATAAGAAAATAAATGTATTAATTTTCTAGATATAACAATAACCAGGATTAATTCTACTTTAGACTTCAAAATTTATCGGAAACCCACGTATACAGACGCTGTTATCCATAGTTCTTCAAACTATCCCCATAATTTTAAAATGTCAGCTTTCCACTCACTCATAGATAGACTAATAAACATCCCTCTGTCAAATTCAAATTATAATACTGAGCTTAACATAATTCTTCAAATAGCAACAAATAACGGATATGCAACTAGGACTATATTAAAGTTGTTAAATAAAAAGCTAAAGCGTAAAACTCTAACGGGTATTTGTCCACCGGATAGTCCAACGCGGAAAAATTGGCGTCGCTTAGAGTATATAGGAAAAACGAGCCAACGGATTAGCAACATCGTGTCCAATTATACCAATATTAGTTTTGCTTTTTATAATAATAACACAATAAAGAAAATGATTTTTAACAATAAACCTAGAGTTGATCGCCTTTCCAAATCTGGCGTTTATAGGATTAATTGCAATGATTGTAGTTTCTCCTATATTGGTCAGACTGGGCGCAATTTTGGAGTTAGAGCTAAAGAACATTTATCTGGTTGCAATCACTCAACTTTCCATAACCATTTAACTTCAGAAAATCATACAGCTAGCTTGAACAATTTAAACATATTACATATACAACCCAAAGGCAGACGTTTAGATACCATAGAATCTTACGAAATTCGAAAATCAATATTTCTTAACCAAAATATCCTTAACGAACAGAGAGAAATCCGGTTCTCACCAATTACAGACCCCGCCCTTTTCTATTCTCACGTACGCAATAATATACCTTGAATTTTGTTACTCAACCTATGACTCATCGCCTACCTGCGCGATCCGTAGATTAATTTTTATTGCTTATTTTTTTCCCCCTCATTTTATTTTTATTTATATTTTGCTTTTTTCTACTATATAACAAAAAATTTTTACTAATACAATTCAGTAGATACTCCTGATGATGACCTAACAAGTCGAAATCGATCGAGTGATTTTTTAAACTTTTTGAAAAATATTCTGCGAAACAAAAACAAGTGATTAATAAAAATGTGTTTATTAAGTATAAGTGTGTTTCGCCAAGTGCCTACGGCAAAAAGCGTAAAAAGTATTTATTGTTTTTGGTTGTGAATCAAACCATATTAGACAAAAATCCAAAAAAAAAAATCGGACCCCAAGTACTTACACTCAAAATTTTCGAGTCCTAGTAGATTCTGGTTGAAATGGGCTTACAACAAAACTATTTCGTTAAATGAATTTTTACATTGATTTTATTGTTTTTGGTTGTAAATCAAACCATATTAGACAAAAATCCAAAAAAAAAAAAATCGGTCCCCAAGTACTTACACCCAAAATTTTCGAGTCCTAGTAGATTTTGGTTGAAATGGGCTTACAACAAAACTATTTCGTTAAATGAATTTTTACATTGATTTTATTGTTTTTGGTTGTGAGTCAAACCATATTAGACAAAAATCCAAAAAAATAAAAAATCGGACCCCAAGTACTTACACCCAAAATTTTCGAGTCCTAGTAGATTCTGGTTCAAATGGGCTTACAACAAAACTATTTCGTTAAATGAATTTTTACATTGATTTTATTGTTTTTACTTAATAAACACATTTTTATTAATCACTTGTTTTTGTTTCGCAGAATATTTTTCAAAAAGTTTAAAAAATCACTCGATCGATTTCGACTTATTAGGTCATCATCAGGAGTATCTACTGAATTGTATTAGTAAAATTTTTTTGTTATATAGTAGAAAAAAGCAAAATATAAATAAAAATAAAATGAGGGGGAAAAAATAAGCAATAAAAATTAATCTACGGATCGCGCAGGTAGGCGATGAGTCATAGGTTGAGTAACAAAATTCAAGGTATATTATTGCGTACGTGAGAATAGAAAAGGGCGGGGGTCTGTAATTGGTGAGAACCGGATTTCTCTCTGTTCGTTAAGGATATTTTGGTTAAGAAATATTGATTTTCGAATTTCGTAAGATTCTATGGTATCTAAACGTCTGCCTTTGGGTTGTATATGTAATATGTCTAAATTGTTCAAGCTAGCTGTATGATTTTCTGAAGTTAAATGGTTATGGAAAGTTGATTGAATGCAACCAGATAAATGTTCTTTAGCTCTAACTCCAAAATTGCGCCCAGTCTGACCAATATAGGAGAAACTACAATCATTGCAATTAATCCTATAAACGCAAGATTTGGAACGGCGATCAACTCTAGGTTTATTGTTAAAAATCATTTTCTTTATTGTGTTATTATTATAAAAAGCAAAACTAATATTGGTATAATTGGACACGATGTTGCTAATCCGTTGGCTCGTTTTTCCTATATACTCTAAGCGACGCCAATTTTTTCGCGTTGGACTATCCGGTGGATAAATACCCGTTAGAGTTTTACGCTTTAGCTTTTTATTTAACAACTTTAATATAGTCCTAGTTGCATATCCGTTATTTGATGCTATTTCAAGAATTATGTTAAGCTCAGTGTTATAATTTGATCGGATTTCGGCTTACTCGGTTAAGAACTCGGTAGAATTGATTAACAAAATTCAAGACGTCGACATTCCGTTACATTCAAAATTAGTTTCATTTGACGTTGCCAGTCTTTTCACTTCTATTCCAATTAATACTTTGTCCCAAATAGTTTGTAATTACTTAGATAGGGATGTTGTAGATGAGAGCTTACGTCGTGAACTGAAGTTAGTTTTTGAGACTTGCATTAAACAAAATTATTTCTGTTTTGATAATACATATTTTTAATTTGCTGATGGTCTACCCATGGGCTCCCCTCTGTCACCTTTGTTGGCTGAAATTTTCATGAATTTCTTCGAACAAATGATCATATCAAATAACAATCCTTATTTTCGTCCTATAATCTTTTGGTATAGATATGTTGATGACATATTATGTCTATGGAATGGAACTGATAGACTGTTAGACTCTTTCCTTACTTGGTTAAATTTTCAATATCCCACCATTGATTTTACGTTAGAAAAAGAAGAAAATAAATGTATTAATTTTCTAGATATAACAATAACCAGGATTAATTCTACTTTAGACTTCAAAAATTATCGGAAACCCACGTATACAGACGCTGTTATCCATAGTTCTTCAAACTATCCCCATAATTTTAAAATGTCAGCTTTCCACTCACTCATAGATAGACTAATAAACATCCCTCTGTCAAATTCAAATTATAACACTGAGCTTAACATAATTCTTCAAATAGCAACAAATAACGGATATGCAACTAGGACTATATTAAAGTTGTTAAATAAAAAGCTAAAGCGTAAAACTCTAACGGGTATTTATCCACCGGATAGTAAAACGCGGAAAAATTGGCGTCGCTTAGAGTATATAGGAAAAACGAGCCAACGGATTAGCAACATCGTGTCCAATTATACCAATATTAGTTTTGCTTTTTATAATAATAACACAATAAAGAAAATGATTTTTAACAATAAACCTAGAGTTGATCGCCTTTCCAAATCTGGCGTTTATAGGATTAATTGCAATGATTGTAGTTTCTCCTATATTGGTCAGACTGGGCGCAATTTTGGAGTTAGAGCTAAAGAACATTTATCTGGTTGCAATCAATCAACTTTCCATAACCATTTAACTTCAGAAAATCATACAGCTAGCTTGAACAATTTAGACATATTACATATACAACCCAAAGGCAGACGTTTAGATACCATAGAATCTTACGAAATTCGAAAATCAATATTTCTTAACCAAAATATCCTTAACGAACAGAGAGAAATCCGGTTCTCACCAATTACAGACCCCGCCCTTTTCTATTCTCACGTACGCAATAATATACCTTGAATTTTGTTACTCAACCTATGACTCATCGCCTACCTGCGCGATCCGTAGATTAATTTTTATTGCTTATTTTTTTCCCCCTCATTTTATTTTTATTTATATTTTGCTTTTTTCTACTATATAACAAAAAATTTTTACTAATACAATTCTGTAGATACTCCTGATGATTACCTAATAAGTCGAAATCGATCGAGTGATTTTTTAAACTTTTTGAAAAATATTCTGATAAACAAAAACAAGTGATTAATAAAAATGTGTTTATTAAGTATAAGTGTGTTTCACCAAGTGCCTACGGCAAAAAGCGTAAAAAGTATTTATTGTTTTTGGTTGTGAATCAAACCATATTAGACAAAAATCCAAAAAAAAAAAATCGGACCCCAAGTACTTACACTCAAAATTTTCGAGTCCTAGTAGATTCTGGTTGAAATGGGCTTACAACAAAACTATTTCGTTAAATGAATTTTTACATTGATTTTATTGTTTTTGGTTGTAAATCAAACCATATTAGACAAAAATCCAAAAAAAAAAAAATCGGTCCCCAAGTACTTACACCCAAAATTTTCGGGTCCTAGTAGATTTTGGTTGAAATGGGCTTACAACAAAACTATTTCGTTAAATGAATTTTTACATTGATTTTATTGTTTTTGGTTGTGAGTCAAACCATATTAGACAAAAATCCAAAAAAATAAAAAATCGGACCCCAAGTACTTACACCCAAAATTTTCGAGTCCAAGTAGATTCTGGTTGAAATGGGCTTACAACAAAACTGTTTCGTTAAATGAATTTTTACATTGATTTTATTGTTTTTGGTTGTGAATCAAACCATATTAGACAAAAATCCAAAAAAAAAATCGAACCCCAAGTACTTACACCCAAAATTTTCGAGTCCTAGTAGATTCTGGTTGAAATGGGCTTACAACAAAACTATTTCGTTAAATGAATTTTTACATTGATTTTATTGTTTTTGGTTGTGAATCAAACCATATTAGACAAAAATCCAAAAAAAATATCGGACCCCAAGTACTTACACCCAAAATTTTCGAGTCCTAGTAGATTCTGGTTGAAATTGGCTTACAACAAAACTATTTCGTTAAATGAATTTTTATATTGATTTTATTGTTTTTGGATGTGAATCAAACCATATTAGACAAAAATCTAAAAAAATAAAATCGGACCCCAAGTACTTACACCCAAAATTTTCGAGTCCTAGTAGATTCTGGTTGAAATTGGCTTACAACAAAACTATTTCGTTAAATGAATTTTTATATTGATTTTATTGTTTAAGGTTGTGAATAAAACCATATTAGACAAAAATCTAAAAAAATAAAATCGGACCCCAAGTACTTACACCCAAAATTTTCGAGTCCTAGTAGATTCTGGTTGAAATGGGCTTACAACAAAACTATTTCGTTAAACGAATTTTTACATTGATTTTATTGTTTTTGGTTGTGAATCAAAGAATATTAAACAAAAATCCAAAAAAAAAATCGGACCCCAAGTACTTACACCCAAAATTTTCGAGTCCTATTAGATTCTGGTTGAAATGGGCTTACAACAAAACTATTTCGTTAAATGAATTTTTACATTGATTTTATTTTTTTTGGTTGTGAATCAAACCATATTAGACAAAAACCTAAAAAAAAAATCGGACCCCAAGTACTTACACCCAAAATCTTCGAGTCCTAGTAGATTCTGGTTGAAATGGGCTCACAACAAAACTATTTCGTTAAATGAATTTTTTCATTGATTTTATTGTTTTTGGTTGTAAATCAAACCATATTAGACAAAAATCCAAAAAAAAATCGGACCCCAAGTACTTACACCCAAAATTTTCGAAACCTAGTAGATTCTGGTTGAAATGGGCTTACAACAAAACTATTTCGTTTAATGAATTTTTACATTGATTTTATTGTTTTTGGTTGTGAAATAAACCATATTAGACAAAAATCCAAAAAAAAAAATCGGACCCTAGTGCTTACACCCAAAATTTTCGAGTCCTAGTAGATTCTGGTTGAAACGGGCTTACAACAAAACTATTTCGTTAAATGAATTTTTACATTGATTTTATTGTTTTTGGTTGTAAATCAAACCATATTAGACAAAAATCCAAAAAAAAATCGGACCCAAAGTACTTACACCCAAAATTTTCGAGTCCTAGTAGATTCTGGTTGAAATGGGCTTACAAAAAAACTATTTCGTTAAATAAATTTTTACATTGATTTTATTGTTTTTGGTTGTGAATCAAACCATATTAGACAAAAATCCAAAAAAAAAAATCGGACCCCAAGTACTTACACCCAAAATTTTCGAGTCCTAGTAGATTCTGGTTGAAATGGGCTTACAACAAAACTATTTCGTTAAATGAATTTTTACATTGATTTTATTGTTTTTGGTTGTGAATCAAACCATATAAGACAAAAATTCAAAAAAAAAAAATCGGACCCCAAGTTCTTACACCCAAAACTTTCGAGTCCTAGTAGATTCTGGTTGAAATGGGCTTACAACAAAACTATTTCGTTAAATGAATTTTTACATAGATTTTATTGTTTTTGGTTGTGAATCAAACCATATTAGACAAAAACCCAAAAAAAAAAAATAGGACCCCAAGTACTTACAACCAAAATTTTTGAGTCCTAATAGATTCTGGTTGAAATGGCTTACAACAAAACTATTTCGTTAAATGAATTTTTACATTGATTTTATTGTTTTTGGTTGTGAATCAAACCATATTAGACAAAAATTCAAGAAAAAAAAATCGGACCCGAAGTGCTTACACCCAAAATTTTCGAGTCCTAGTAGATTCTGGTTGAAATGGGCTTACAACAAAACTATTTCGTTAAATGAATTTTTACATAGATTTTATTGTTTTTGGTTGTGAATCAAACCATATTAGACAAAAATCCATAAAAAAAAAAAAATCGGACCCCAAGTACTTACACCCAAAATTTTCGAGTCCTAGTAGATTCTGGTTGAAATGGGCTTACAACAAAACTATTTCGTTAAATGATCTTTTACAACGATTAAATTGTTTTTTTGTGTGAATCAAACCATATTAGACAAAAATCCAAATAAAAAATCGGACCCCAAGTACTTACACCCAAAATTTTCGAGTCTTAGTAGATTCTGGTTGAAATGGGCTTACAACAAAACTATTTCGTTAAATGAATTTTTACATTGATTTTATTGTTTTTGGTTGTGAATCAAACCATATTAGACAAAAATCCAAAAAAAAAAATCGGATCCCAAGTACTTACACCGAAAATATTGAGTCCTAGTAGATTCTTTCTTATTTGTCGTGAATCAAACCATATAAGACAAAAATCCAAAAAAAAAATCGGACCCCAAGTACTTACACCCAAAATTTTCGAGTCCTATTAGATTCTGGTTGAAATGGGCTTACAACAATACTATTTCGTTAAATGAATTTTTTCACTGATTTTATTGTTTTTGGTTGTGAATCAAACCATATTAGGCAAAAACCCAAGAAAAAAAAAAATCGGACCCCAAGTACTTACACCCAAAATTTTCGAGTCCTAGTAGATTCTGGTTGAAATGGGCTTACAACAAAACTATTTCGTTAAATGAATTTTTACATTGATTTTATTGTTTTTGGTTGTGAATCAAACCATATTAGACAAAAATCCAAATAAAAAATGGGACCCCAAGTACTTACACCCAAAATTTTCGAGTCCTAGTAGATTCTGGTTCAAATGGGCTTACAACAAAACTATTTCGTTAAATGAATTTTTACATTGATTTATTGTTTTTGGTTGTGAATCAAAGCATATTAGACAAAAATCCAAAAAAAAAAAATCGGACCCCAAGTACTTACACCCAAAATTTTCGAGTCCTAGTAGATTCTGGTTGAAATGGGCTTACAACAAAACTATTTCGTTAAATGAATTTTTACATTGATTTTATTGTTTTTGGTTGTGAATCAAACCATATTAGACAAAAATCCAAAAAAAAAAATCGGATCCCAAGTACTTACACCGAAAATATTGAGTCCTAGTAGATTCTGGTTGAAATGGGCTTACAACAAAACTATTTCGTTAAATGAATTTTTACATTGATTTTATTGTTTTTGGTTGTGAATCAAACCATATTAGACAAAAATCCAAAAAAAAAATCGGACCCCAAGTACTTGCACCAAAAATTTTCGAGTCCTATTAGATTCTGGTTGAAATGGGCTTACAACAAAAATTTTCGTTAAATGAATTTTTTCACTGATTTTATTGTTTTTGGTTGTGAATCAAACCATATTAGAAAAAAACCCAAGAAAAAAAAAAATCGGACCCCAAGTACTTACACCCAAAATTTTCGAGTCCTAGTAGATTCTGGTTGAAATGGGCTTACAACAAAACTATTTCGTTAAATGAATTTTTACAATGATTTTATTGTTTTTGGTTGTGAATCAAACCATATTAGACAAAAATCCAAAAAAAAAAGGACCCCAAGTACTTACACCCAAAATTTTCGAGCCTTAGTAGATTCTGGTTGAAATGGGCTTACAACAAAACTATTTCGTTAAATGAATTTTTACATTGATTTTATTGTTTTTGGTTGTGAATCAAACCATATTAGACAAAAATCCAAAAAAAAAAATCGGATCCCAAGTACTTACACCGAAAATATTGAGTCCTAGTAGATTCTGGTTGCAATGGGCTTACAACAAAACTATTTCGTTAAATGAATTTTTACATTGATTTTATTGTTTTTGGTTGTGAATCAAACCATATTAGACAAAAATCCAAAAAAAAATCGGACCCCAAGTATTTACACCCAACATTTTCGAGTCCTAGTAGATTCTGGTTGAAATGGGCTTACAACAAAACTATTTCGTTAAATGAATTTTTACATTGATTTTATTGTTTTTGGTTGTGAATCAAACCATATTAGAGAAAAATCCAAGAAAAAAAAATAGGACCCCAAGTACTTACACCCAAAATTTTCGAGTCCTAGTAGATTCTTGTAGAAATGGGCTTACAACAAAACTATTTCGTTAAATGAATGTTTAAATAGATTTTATTGTTTTTGGTTGTGAATCAAATCATATTAGACAAAAATCCAAAAAAAAAATCGGACCCCAAGTACTTACACCCAAAATTTTCGAGTAATAGTAGATTCTGGTTGAAATGGGCTTACAACAAAACTATTTCGTTAAATGAATTTTTACATTGATTTTATTGTTTTTGGTTGTGAATCAAACCATATTAGACAAAAATCCAAAAAAAAAAATCGGATCCCAAGTACTTACACCGAAAATATTGAGTCCTAGTAGATTCTGGTTGCAATGGGCTTACAACAAAACTATTTCGTTAAATGAATTTTTACATTGATTTTATTGTTTTTGGTTGTGAATCAAACCATATTAGACAAAAATCCAAAAAAAAATCGGACCCCAAGTATTTACACCCAACATTTTCGAGTCCTAGTAGATTCTGGTTGAAATGGGCTTACAACAAAACTATTTCGTTAAATGAATTTTTACATTGATTTTATTGTTTTTGGTTGTGAATCAAACCATATTAGAGAAAAATCCAAGAAAAAAAAATAGAACCCCAAGTACTTACACCCAAAATTTTCGAGTCCTAATAGATTCTTGTAGAAATGGGCTTACAACAAAACTATTTCGTTAAATGAATGTTTAAATAGATTTTATTGTTTTTGGTTGTGAATCAAACCATATTAGACAAAAATCCAAAAAAAAAATCGGACCCCAAGTACTTACACCCAAAATTTTCGAGTAATAGTAGATTCTGGTTGAAATGGGCTTACAACAAAACTATTTCGTTAAATAAGTTTTTACATTGATTTTATTGTTTTTGGTTGTGAATCAAACCATTTAAAGACAAAAATCCAAAAAAAAAAAATCGGATCCCAAGTACTTACACCGAAAATATTGAGTCCTAGTAGATTCTGGTTGAAATGGGCTTACAACAAAACTATTTCGTTAAATGAATTTTTACATTGATTTTATTGTTATTGGTCGTGAATCAAACCATATAAGACAAAAATCCAAAAAAAAATCGGACCCCAAGTACTTGCACCCAAAATTTTCGAGTCCTATTAGATTCTGGTTGAAATGGGCTTACAACAATACTATTTCGTTAAATGAATTTTTTCACTGACTTTATTGTTTTTGGTTGTGAATCAAACCATATTAGACAAAAACCCAAGAAAAAAAAAATCGGACCCCAAGTACTTACACCCAAAATTTTCGAGTCCTAGTAGATTCTGGTTGAAATGGGCTTACAACAAAACTATTTCGTTAAATGAATTTTTACATTGATTTTATTGTTTTTGGTTGTGAATCAAACCATATTAGACAAAAATCCAAATAAAAAATGGGACCCCAAGTACTTACACCCAAAATTTTCGAGTCTTAGTAGATTCTGGTTGAAATGGGCTTACAACAAAACTATTTCGTTAAATGAATTTTTACATTGATTTTATTGTTTTTGGTTGTGAATCAAAGCATATTAGACAAAAATCCAAAAAAAAATCAGACCCCAAGTATTTACACCCAAAATTTTCGAGTCCTAGTATATTCTGGTTGAAATGGGCTTACAACAAAACTATTTCGTTAAATGAATTTTTACATTGATTTTATTGTTTTTGGATGTGAATCAAACCATATTTGACAAAAATCCAAAAAAAAATCGGATCCCAAGTACTTACACCCAAAATTTTCGAGTCCTAGTAGATTCTGGTTGAAATGGGCTTACAACAAAACTATTTCGTTAAATGAATTTTTACATTGATTTTATTGTTTTTTGTTGTGAATCAAACCATATTAAACAAAAATCCAAAAAAAAAATCAGACCCCAAGTACTTACACCCAAAATTTTCGAGTCTTAGTAGATTTTGGTTGAAATGGGCTTACAACAAAACTATTTCGTTAAATGAATTTTTACAATGATTTTATTGTTTTTGGTTGTGAATCAAACCATATTAGACAAAAATCCAAAAAAAAAAATCGGATCCCAAGTACTTACACCGAAAATATTGAGTCCTAGTAGATTCTGGTTGAAATGGGCTTACAACAAAACTATTTCGTTAAATGAATTTTTACATTGATTTTATTGTTTTTGGTTGTGAATCAAACCATATTAGACAAAAATCCAAAAAAAAAATCGGACCCCAAGTATTTACACCCAACATTTTCGAGTCCTAGTAGATTCTGGTTGAAATGGGCTTACAACAAAACTATTTCGTTAAATGAATTTTTACATTGATTTTATTGTTTTTGGTTGTGAAACAAACCATATTAGACAAAAATCCAAAAAAAAAAAATCGGACCCCTAGTGCTTACACCCAAAATTTTCGAGTCCTAGTAGATTCTGGTTGAAATGGTCTTACAACAAAACTATTTCGTTAAATGAATTTTTACATTGATTTTATTGTTTTTGGTTGTAAATCAAACCATATAACAAAAATCTAAAAAAAAAATTCAGACCCCTAGTGCTTACACCCAAAATTTTCGATTCCTAGTAGGTTCTGGTTGAAATGGGCTTACAACAAAACTATTTCGTTAAATGAATTTTTACATTGATTTTATTGTTTTTGGTTGTAAATCAAACCATATTAGACAAAAATTCAAAAAAAAAAAAAAATTGGACCCCAAGTACTTACACCCAAAATTTTCGAGTCCTAGTAGATTCTGGTTGAAATGGGCTTACAACAAAACTATTTCGTTAAATGAATTTTTACATAGATTTTATTGTTTTTGGTTGTAAATCAAACCATATAAGACAAAAATCCAAAAAAAAAAAAATCGGACCCCAAGTACTTACACCCAAAATTTTCGTGTCCTAGTAGATTCTGGTTAAAATAGGCTTACAACAAAACTATTTAGTTTAATGAATATTTACATTGATTTTATTGTTTTTGGTTGTGAATCAAACCATATTAGACAAAAATCCAAAAAAAAAATCGGACCCCAAGTACTTACACCCAAACTTTTTGAGTCCTAGTAGATTCTGGTTGAAATGGGCTTACAACAAAACTATTTCGTTAAATGAATTTTTACATTGATTTTATTGTTTTTGTATGTGAACCAAAGCATACTAAACAAAAATCCAAAAAAAAAAAAATCGGACCCCAAGTACTTACACCCAAAATTTTCGAGTAGTAGGAGATTCTGGTTGAAATGGGCTTACAACAAAACTATTTCGTTAAATGAATTTTTACATTGATTTTATTGTTTTTGGTTGTGAATCAAAACATATTAGACAAAAATCCAAGAAAAAAAAAATCGGACCCCTAGTGCTTACATTCAAAATTTTCGATTCCTAGTAGATTCTGGTTGAAATGGGCTTACAACAAAACTATTTCGTTAAATGAATTTTTTCATTGATTTTATTGTTTTTGGTTGTAAATCAAACCATATTAGACTAAAATCCAAAAAAAAAAATCGTACCCGGACTTAGACCCAAAATTTTCGAGTAGTAGGAGATCCTGGTTGAAATGGGCTTACAACAAAACTATTTCGTTAAATGAATTTTTACATTGATTTTATTGTTTTTGGTTGTGAATCAAACCATATTAGACAAAAATCAAAAAAAAAATCGGACCCCAAGTACTTAAACCCAAAATTTTCGAGTCCTAGTAGATTCTGGTTGAAATGGGCTTACAACAAAACTATTTTGTTAAATAAATTTTGACAATGATTTTATTGTTTTTGGTTGTGAATCAAACCATATTAGATAAAAATCCAAAAAAAAAAAGGACCCCAAGTACTTACACCCAAAATTTACGAGTCTTAGTAGATTCTGGTTGAAATGGGCTTACAACAAAACTATTTCGTTAAATGAATTTTTACATTGATTTTATTGTTTTTGGTTGTGAATCAAACCATATTAGACAAAAATCCAAAAAAAAAAATCGGATCCCAAGTACTTACACCGAAAATATTGAGTCCTAGTAGATTCTGGTTGAAATGGGCTTACAACAAAACTATTTCGTTAAATGAATTTTTACATTGATTTTATTGTTTTTGGTTTTGAATCAAACCATATTAGACAAAAATCCAAAAAAAAATCGGACCCCAAGTATTTACACCCAACATTTTCGAGTCCTAGTAGATTCTGGTTGAAATGGGCTTACAACAAAACTATTTCGTTAAATGAATTTTTACATTGATTTTATTGTTTTTGGTTGTGAAACAAACCATATTAGACAAAAATCCAAAAAAAAAATCGGACCCCTAGTGCTTACAACAAAACTATTTCGTTAAATGAATTTTTACATTGATTTTATTGTTTTTGGTTGTAAATCAAACCATATAACAAAAATCTAAAAAAAAAATTCAGACCCCTAGTGCTTACACCCAAAATTTTCGAGTCCTAGTAGATTCTGGTTGAAATGGGCTTACAACAAAACTATTTCGTTAAATGAATTTTTACATTGATTTTATTGTTTTTGGTTGTAAATCAAACCATATTAGACAAAAATCCAAAAAAAAAAAAATTGGACCCCGAGTACTTACACCCAAAATTTTCGAGTCCTAGTAGATTCTGGTTGAAATGGGCTTACAACAAAACTATTTCGTTAAATGAATTTTTACATAGATTTTATTGTTTTTGGTTGTAAATCAAACCATATTAGACAAAAATCCAAAAAAAAAAAAATCAGACCCCAAGTACTTACACCCAAAATTTTCGTGTCCTAGTAGATTCTGGTTGAAATAGGCTTACAACAAAACTATTTCGTTTAATGAATTTTTACATTGATTTTATTGTTTTTGGTTGTGAATCAAACCATATTAGACAAAAATCCAAAAAAAAAAATCGGACCCCAAGTACTTACACCCAAACTTTTTGAGTCCTAGTAGATTCTGGTTGAAATGGGCTTACAACAAAACTATTTCGTTAAATGAATTTTTACATTGATTTTATTGTTTTTGTATGTGAACCAAAGCATACTAGACAAAAATCCAAAAAAAAAAATTGGACCCCAAGTACTTACACCCAAAATTTTCGAGTAGTAGGAGATTCTGGTTGAAATGGGCTTACAACAAAACTATTTCGTTAAATGAATTTTTACATTGATTTTATTGTTTTTGGTTGTGAATCAAAACATATTAGACAAAAATCCAAGAAAAAAAAAATCGGACCCCTAGAGTTTACATTCAATATTTTCGATTCCTAGTAGATTCTGGTTGAAATGGGCTTACAACAAAACTATTTCGTTAAATGAATTTTTTCATTGATTTTATTGTTTTTGGTTGTAAATCAAACCATATTAGACTAAAATCCAAAAAAAAAATCGTACTCGGACTTAGACCCAAAATTTTCGAGTAGTAGGAGATCCTGGTTGAAATGGGCTTACAACAAAACTATTTCGTTAAATGAATTTTTACATTGATTTTATTGTTTTTGGTTGTGAATCAAACCATATTAGACAAAAATCAAAACAAATAAATCGGACCCCAAGTACTTAAACCCAAAATTTTTGAGTCCTAGTAGATTCTGGTTGGAATGGGCTTACAACAAAACTATTTCGTTAAATGAATTTTTACATTGATTTTATTGTTTTTGGTTGTGAATCAAACCATATTAGATAAAAATCCAAAAAATAATCGGACCTCAAGTACTTACACCCAAAATTTTCGAGTCCTAGTAGATTCTGGTTGAAATGGGCTTACAACAAAACTATTTCGTTAAATGAATTTTTACATTGATTTTATTGTTTTTGGTTGTAAATCAAACCATATTAGACAAAAATCCAAAAATTAAATTCAGACCCCTAGTGCTTACACCCAAAATTTTCGAGTCCTAGTAGATTCTGGTTGAAATGGGCTTACAACAAAACTATTTCGTTAAATGAATTTTTACATTGATTTTATTGTTTTTGGTTGTAAATCAAACCATATTAGACAAAAATCCAAAAAAAAAAAATCGGACCCCAATACTTACACCCAAAATTTTCGAGTCCTAGTAGATTCTGGTTGAAATGGGCTTACAACAAAACTGTTTCGTTAAATGAATTTTTACATAGATTCTATTGTTTTTGGTTGTAAATCAAACCATATTAGACAAAAATCCAAAAAAAAAAAATCGGACCCCAAGTACTTACACTCAAAACTTTCGAGTCCTAGTAGATTCTGGTTGAAATGGGCTTACAACAAAACTATTTCGTTAAATGAATTTTTACATTGATTTTATTGTTTTTGGTTGTGAATCAAACCATATTAGATAAAAATCCAAAAAAAAAATCGGACCCCAAGTACTTACACCCAAAATTTTCGAGTCCTAGTAGATTCTGGTTGAAATGGGCTTACAACAAAACTATTTCGTTAAATGAAGTTTTACATAGATTTGATTGTTTTTGGTTGTAAATCAAACCATATTAGACAAAAACCAAAAAAAAATAATCGGACCTCAAGTACTTACACCCAAAATTTTCGAGTAGTAGGAGATTCTGGTTGAAATGGGCTTACAACAAAACTATTTCGTTAAATGAATTTTTACATTGATTTTATTGTTTTTGGTTGTGAATCAAACCATATTAGACAAAAATCCCAAAAAAAAAATCGGACCCCAAGTACTTACACCCAAAATTTTCGAGTCCTAGTAGATTCTGGTTGAAATGGGCTTACAACAAAACTATTTCGTTAAATGAATTTTTACATTGATTTTATTGTTTTTGGTTGTGAATGAAACCATATTAGACAAAAATCCAAAAAAAAAAATTGGACCCCAAGTACTTACACCCAAAATTTTCGAGTCCTAGTAGATTCTGGTTCTGGTTGAAATGGGCTTACAACAAAACTATTTCGTTAAATGAATTTTTACATTGATTTTATTGTTTTTGATTGTGAATCAAACCATATTAGACAAAAATCCAAAAAAAAAAAATCGGACCCCAAGTACTTACACCCAAAATTTTCGAGTCCTAGTAGATTATGGTTGAAATGGGCTTATAACAAAACTATTTCGTTAAATGAATTTTTACATTGATTTTATTGGTTTTGGTTGTGAATCAAACCATATTAGACAAAAATCCAAAAAAAAAAATCGGACCCCAAGTACTTACACCCAAAATTTTCGAGTCCTAGTAGATTCTGGTTGAAATGGGCTTACAACAAAACTATTTCATTAAATGAATTTTTACATTGATTTTATTGTTTTTGGTTGTAAATCAAACCATATTAGACAAAAATCCAAAAAAAAAAATCCGACCCCAAGTACTTACACCCAAAATTTTCGAGTCCTAGTAGATTCTGGTTGGAATGGGCTTACAACAAAACTATTTCGTTAAATGAATTTTTACATTGATTTTATTGTTTTTGGTTGTGAATCAAACCATATTAGACAAAAATCCAAAAAAAAAATCGGACCCCAAGTACTTACACCCAAAATTTTCGAGTCCTAGTAGATTCTGGTTGAAATGGGCTTACAACAAAACTATTTCGTTAAATGAATTTTTACATTGATTTTATTGTTTTTGTATGTGAACCAAAGCATACTAGGCAAAAATCCAAAAAAAAAATTCGGACCCCAAGTTCTAACACCCAAAATTTTCGAGTAGTAGGAGATTCTGGTTGAAATGGGCTTACAACAAAACTATTTCGTTAAATGAATTTTTACATTGATTTTATTGTTTTTGGTTGTGAATCAAAACATATTAGACAAAAATCCAAGAAAAAAAAAATTCGGACCCCTAGTGCTTACATTCAAAATTTTCGATTCCTAGTAGATTCTGGTTGAAATGGGCTTACAACAAAACTATTTCGTTAAATGAATTTTTTCATTGATTTTATTGTGTTTGGTTGTGAATCAAACCATATTAGACTAAAATCCAAAAAAAAATCGGACCCCAAGTACTTACACCCAAAATTTTCGAGTCCTAGTAGATTATGGTTGAAATGGGCTTATAACAAAACTATTTCGTTAAACGAATTTTTACATTATTTTTATTGGTTTTGGTTGTGAATCAAACCATATTAGACAAAAATCCAAAAAAAAAATCGGACCCCAAGTACTTACACCCAAAATTTTCGAGTCCTAGTAGATTCTGGTTGAAATGGGCTTACAACAAAACTATTTCGTTAAATGTATTTTTACATTGATTTTATTGTTTTTGGTTGTGAATCAAACCATATTAGACAAAAATCCAAAAATACAAAAAATCGGACCCCAAGTACTTACACCCAAACTTTTCGAGTCGTAGTAGATTCTGGTTGAAATGGGCTTACAATTTTATTGTTTGTTGATTTTATTGTTTTTGGTTGTGAATCAAACCGTATTAGACAAAAATCTAAAAAAAAAATTCAGACCCCTAGTGCTTACACCCAAAATTTTCGAGTCCTAGTAGATTCTGGTTGAAATGGGCTTACAACAAAACTATTTCGTTAAATGAATTTTTACATTGATTTTATTGTTTTTGGTTGTAAATCAAACCATATTAGACAAAAATCAAAAAAAAAATCGGACCCCAAGTACTTACACCCAAAATTTTCGAATCCTAGTAGATTCTGGTTGAAATAGGCTTACAACAAAACTATTTCGTTTAATGAATATTTACATTGATTTTATTGTTTTTGGTTGTGAATCAAACCATATTAGACAAAAATCCAAAAAAAAAATCGTACCCCAAGTACTTACACCCAAAATTTTCGAGTCCTAGTAGATTCTGGTTGAAATGGGCTTACAACAAAACTATTTCGTTAAATGAATTTTTACATTGATTTTATTGTTTTTGTATGTGAACCAAAGCATACTAGACAAAAATCCAAAAAAAAATCGGACCCCAAGTACTTACACCCAAAATTTTCGAGTAGTAGGAGATTCTGGTTGAAATGGGCTTACAACAAAACTATTTCGTTAAATGAATTTTTACATTGATTTTATTGTTTTTGGTTGTGAATCAAAACATATTAGACAAAAATCCAAAAAAAAATTCGGACCCCTAGTGCTTACATTCAAAATTTTCGATTCCTAGTAGATTCTGGTTGAAATGGGCTTACAACAAAACTATTTCGTTAAATGAATTTTTACATTGATTTTATTGTTTTTGGTTGTGAATCAAACCATATTAGACTAAAATCCAAAAAAAAAATCGGACCCGGACTTAGACCCAAAATTTTCGAGTAGTAGGAGATCCTGGTTGAAATGGGCTTACAACAAAACTATTTCGTTAAATGAATTTTTACATTGATTTTATTGTTTTTGGTTGTGAATGAAACCATATTAGACAAAAATCCAAAAAAAAAATGGACCCCAAGTACTTAAACCCAAAATTTTCGAGTCCTAGTAGATTCTGGTTGAAATGGGCTTACAACAAAACTATTTCGTTAAATGAATTTTTACATTGATTTTATTGTTTTTGGTTGTAAATCAAACCATATTAGATAAAAATCCAAAAAATAATCGGACCCCAAGTACTTACACCCAAAATTTTCGAGTCCTAGTAGATTCTGGTTGAAATGGGCTTACAACAAAACTATTTCGTTAAATGAATTTTTACATAGATTTTATTGTTTTTGGTTGTAAATCAAACCATATTAGACAAAAATCAAAATAAAAAAATCGGACCCCAAGTACTTGCACCCAAAATTTTCGAGTAGTAGGAGATTCTGGTTGAAATGGGCTTACAACAAAACTATTTCGTTAAATGAATTTTTACATTGATTTTATTGTTTTTGGTTGTAAATCAAACCATATTAGACAAAAATAAAAAAAAAAAATCACACCCCTAGTGCTTACACCCAAAATTTTCGAGTCCTAGTAGATTCTGGTTGAAATGGGCTTACAACAAAACTATTTCGTTAAATGTATTTTTACATTGATTTTATTGTTTTTGGTTGTAAATCAAACCATATTAGACAAAAATCCAAAAAAAAAAAATCGGACCCCAAGTACTTACACCCAAATTTTTCGAGTCCTAGTAGATTCTGGTTGAAATGGGCTTACAACAAAACTGTTTCGTTAAATGAATTTTTACATAGATTTTATTGTTTTTGGTTGTAAATCAAACCATATTAGACAAAAATCCAAAAAAAAAATCGGACCCCAAGTAATTAAACTCAAAATTTTCGAGTCCTAGTAGATTCTGGTTGAAATGGGCTTACAACAAAACTATTTCGTTAAATGAATTTTTACATTGATATTATTGTTTTTGGTTGTGAATCAAACCATATTAGATAAAAATCCAAAAAAAAATCTGACCCCAAGTACTTACACCCAAAATTTTCGAGTCCTAGTAGATTCTGGTTGAAATGGGCTTACAACAAAACTATTTCGTTAAATGAATTTTTACATAGATTTTATTGTTTTTGGTTGTAAATCAAACCATATTAGACAAAAATCCAAAAAAAAATAATCGGACCCCAAGTACTTACACCCAAAATTTTCGAGTAGTAGGAGATTCTGGTTGAAATGGGCTTACAACAAAACTATTTCGTTAAATGAATTTTTACATTGATTTTATTGTTTTTGGTTGTGAATCAAACCATATTAGACAAAAATCCAAAAAAAAAAAATTGGACCCCAGGTACTTACACCCAAAATTTTCGAGTCCTAGTAGATTCTGGTTGAAATGGGCTTACAACAAAACTATTTCGTTAAATAAATTTTTACATTGATTTTATTGTTTTTGGTTGTGAATCAAACCATATTAGACAAAAATCCAAAAAAAAAATCGGACCCCAAGTACTTACACCCAAAATTTTCGAGTCCTAGTAGATTCTGCTTGAAATCGGCTTACAACAAAACTATTTCGTTAAATGAATTTTTACATTGATTTTATTGTTTTTGGTTGTGAATCAAACCATATTAGACAAAAATCCAAAAAAAAAATTGGACCCCAAGTACTTACACCCAAAATTTTCGAGTCCTAGTAGATTCTGGTTGAAATGGGCTTACAACAAAACTATTTCGTTAAATGAATTTTTACATTGATTTTATTGTTTTTGGTTGTGAATCAAACCATAATAGACAAAAATTCAAAAAAAAATCGGACCCCAAGTACTTACACCCAAAATTTTCGAGTCCTAGTAGATTATGGTTGAAATGGGCTTATAACAAAACTATTTCGTTAAATGAATTTTTACATTGATTTTATTGGTTTTGGTTGTGAATCAAACCATATTAGACAAAAATCCAAAAAAAGAAATCGGACCCCAAAAACTTACACCCAAAATTTTCGAGTCCTAGTAGATTCTGGTTGAAATGGGCTTACAACAAAACTATTTCGTTAAATGAATTTTTACATAGGTTTTATTGTTTTTGGTTGTGAATCAAACCATATTAGACAAAATTCCAAAAAAAAAATCGGACCCCAAGTACTTACACCCAAACTTTTCGAGTCGTAGTAGATTCTGGTTGAAATAGACTTACAACTAAAATATTTCGTTAAATGAACTTTTACATTAAATTTATTGTTTTTGGTTGTGAATCAAACCGTATTAGACAAAAATCTAAAAAAAAAATTCAGACCCCTAGTGCTTACACCCAAAATTTTCGAGTCCTAGTAGATTCTGGTTGAAATGGGCTTACAACAAAACTATTTCGTTAAATGAATTTTTACATTGATTTTATTGTTTTTGGTTGTAAATCAAACCATATTAGACAAAAATCCAAAAAAAAAAAAATCCGACCCCAAGTACTTACACCCAAAATTTTCGAGTCCTAGTAGATTCTGGTTGAAATGGGCTTACAACAAAACTATTTCGTTAAATGAATTTTTACATTGATTTTATTGTTTTTGGTTGTAAATCAAACCATATTAGACAAAAATCCAAAAAAAAATCGGACCCCAAGTACTTACACCCAAAATTTTCGAGTCCTAGTAGATTCTGGTTGAAATGGGCTTACAACAAAACTATTTCGTTAAATGAATTTTTATATTGACTTTATTGTTTTTGGTTGTGAATCAAACCATATTAGACAAAAATCCAAAAAAAAAAATTCGGACTCCAAGTACTTACACCCAAAATTTTCGAGTCCTAGTAGATTCTGGTTGAAATGGGCTTACAACAAAACTATTTCGTTAAATGAATTTTTACATTGATTTTATTGTTTTTGTATGTGAACCAAAGCATACTAGACAAAAATCCAAAAAAAAAATCGGACCCCAAGTACTTACACCCAAAATTTTCGAGTAGTAGGAGATTCTGGTTGAAATGGGCTTACAACAAAACTATTTCGATGAATTTTTACATTGATTTTAATGGTTTTGGTTGTGAATCAAAACATATTAGACAAAAATCCAAGAAAAAAAAAATTCGGACCCCTAGTGCTTACATTCAAAATTTTCGATTCGTAGTAGATTCTGGTTGAAATGGGCTTACAACAAAACTATTTCGTTAAATGAATTTTTTCATTGATTTTATTGTTTTTGGTTGTGAATCAAGCCATATTAGACAAAAATCCAAAAAAAAATCGGACCCCAAGTACTTACACCCAAAATTTTCGAGTAGTAGGAGATTCTGGTTGAAATGGGCTTACAACAAAACTATTTCGTTAAATGAATTTTTACATTGATTTTATTGTTTTTGGTTGTAAATCAAACCATATTAGACAAAAGTCCAAAAGAAAAAAAACCGGACCCCAAGTACTTACACCCAAAATTTTTAAGTCCTAGTAGATTCTGGTTGAAATGGGCTTACAACAAAACTATTTCGTTAAACGAATTTTTACATTGATTTTATTGTTTTTGGTTGTAAATCAAACCATATTAGACAAAAATCCAAAAAAAAATCGGACCCCAAGTACTTACACCCAAAATTTTCGAGTCCTAGTAGATTCTGGTTGAAATGGGCTTAGAACAAAACTATTTCGTTAAATGATTTTTTACATAGATTTTATTGTTTTTGGTTGTAAATCAAACCATATTAGACAAAAATCCAAAAAAAAATCGGACCACAAGTACTTACACCCAAACTTTTCGAGTCCTATTAGATTCTGGTTGAAATAAGCTTACAAATAAAATATTTCGTTAAATGAACTTTTACATTAAATTTATTGTTTTTGGTTATGAATCAAAGCATATTAGAGAAAAATCCAAAAAAAAAAAAATCGGACCCCAAGTACTTACACCCAAAATTTTCGAGTCCTAGTAGATTCTGGTTGAAATGGGCTTACAACAAAACTATTTCGTTAAATGAATTTTTACATTGATTATATTGTTTTTGGTTGTAAATCAAACCATATTAGACAAAAAACCAAAAAAAAAATCGGACCCCAAGTACTTACACCCAAAATTTTCTAGTCCTAGTAGATTCTGGTTGAAATGGGCTTACAACAAAACTATTTCGTTAAATGAATTTTTACATTGATTTTATTGTTTTTGGTTGTGAATCAAACCATATTAGACAAAAATCCAAAAAAAAATCGGAACCCAAGTACTTACACCCAAAATTTTCGAGTCCTAGTAGATTCTGGTTGAAATGGGCTTACAACAAAACTATTTCGTTAAATGAACTTTTACATTGATTTTATTGTTTTTGTATGTAAACCAACGCATACTAGACAAAAATCCAAAAAAAAAAATCGGACCCCAAGTACTTACACCAAAAATTTTCGAGTAGTAGGAGATTTTGGTTGAAATGGGCTTACAACAAAACTATTTCGTTAAATGAATTTTTACATTGATTTTATTGTTTTTGGTTGTGAATCAAAACATATTAGACAAAAATCCAAAAAAAAATCGGACCCCTAGTGCTTACATTCAAAATGTTCGATTCCTAGTAGATTCTGGTTGAAATGGGCTTACAACAAAACTATTTCGTTAAATGAATGTTTACATTGATTTTATTGTTTTTGGTTGTGAATCAAACCATATTAGTCAAAAATCCAAAAAAAGAAAAATCGGACCCCAAGTACTTAAACCCAAAATTTTCGAGTCCTAGTAGATTCTGGTTGAAATGGGCTAACAACAAAACTGTTTCGTTAAATGAATTTTTACATTGATTTTATTGTTTTTGGTTGTAAATCAAACCATATTAGACAAAAATCCAACAAAAAAAAAATCGGACCCCAAGTACTTACACCCAAAATTTTCGAGTCCTAGTAGATTCTGGTTGAAATGGGCTTACAACAAAACTATTTCGTTAAATGAATTTTTACATTGATTTTATTGTTTTTGGTTGTAAATCAAACCATATTAGACAAAAATCCAAAAATAAAATTCAGACCCCTAGTGCTTACACCCAAAATTTTCGAGTCCTAGTAGATTCTGGTTGAAATGGGCTTACAACAAAACTATTTCGTTAAATGAATTTTTACATTGATTTTATTGTTTTTGGTTGTAAATCAAACCATATTAGACAAAAATCCAAAAAAAAAAAATCGGACCCCAAGTACTTACACCCAAAATTTTCGAGTCCTAGTAGATTCTGGTTGAAATGGGCTTACAACAAAACTATTTCGTTAAATGAATTTTTACATTGATTTTATTGTTTTTGGTTGTAAATCAAACCATATTAGACAAAAATCCAAAAAAAAAAAATCGGACCCCAAGTACTTACACCCAAAATTTTCGAGTCCTAGTAGATTCTGGTTGAAATGGGCTTACAACAAAACTGTTTCGTTAAATGAATTTTTACATAGATTCTATTGTTTTTGGTTGTAAATCAAACCATATTAGACAAAAATCCAAAAAAAAAAAATCGGACCCCAAGTACTTACACTCAAAATTTTCGAGTCCTAGTAGATTCTGGTTGAAATGGGCTTACAACAAAACTATTTCGTTAAATGAATTTTTACATTGATTTTATTGTTTTTGGTTGTGAATCAAACCATATTAGATAAAAAACCAAAAAAAAAATCGGACCCCAAGTACTTACACCCAAAATTTTCGAGTCCTAGTAGATTCTGGTTGAAATGGGCTTACAACAAAACTATTTCGTTAAATGAATTTTTACAGTGATTTGATTGTTTTTGGTTGTAAATCAAACCATATTAGACAAAAACCAAAAAAAAATAATCGGACCTCAAGTACTTACACCCAAAATTTTCGAGTAGTAGGAGATTCTGGTTGAAATGGGCTTACAACAAAACTATTTCGTTAAATGAATTTTTACATTGATTTTATTGTTTTTGGTTGTGAATCAAACCATATTAGACAAAAATCCCAAAAAAAAATCGGACCCCAAGTACTTACACCCAAAATTTTCGAGTCCTAGTAGATTCTGGTTGAAATGGGCTTACAACAAAACTATTTCGTTAAATGAATTTTTACATTGATTTTATTGTTTTTGGTTGTGAATGAAACCATATTAGACAAAAATCCAAAAAAAAAAATTGGACCCCAAGTACTTACACCCAAAATTTTCGAGTCCTAGTAGATTCTGGTTGAAATGGGCTTACAACAAAACTATTTCGTTAAATGAATTTTTACATTGATTTTATTGTTTTTGATTGTGAATCAAACCATATTAGACAAAAATCCAAAAAAAAAAATCGGACCCCAAGTACTTACACCCAAAATTTTCGAGTCCTAGTAGATTATGGTTGAAATGGGCTTATAACAAAACTATTTCGTTAAATGAATTTTTACATTGATTTTATTGGTTTTGGTTGTGAATCAAACCATATTAGACAAAAATCCAAAAAAAAAATCGGACCCCAAGTACTTACACCCAAAATTTTCGAGTCCTAGTAGATTCTGGTTGAAATGGGCTTACAACAAAACTATTTCATTAAATGAATTTTTACATTGATTTTATTGTTTTTGGTTGTAAATCAAACCATATTAGACAAAAATCCAAAAAAAAAAATCCGACCACAAGTACTTACACCCAAAATTTTCGAGTCCTAGTAGATTCTGGTTGGAATGGGCTTACAACAAAACTATTTCGTTTAATGAATTTTTACATTGATTTTATTGTTTTTGGTTGTGAATCAAACCATATTAGACAAAAATCCAAAAAAAAAAATCGGACCCCAAGTACTTACACCCAAAATTTTCGAGTCCTAGTAGATTCTGGTTGAAATGGGCTTACAACAAAACTATTTCGTTAAATGAATTTTTACATTGATTTTATTGTTTTTGTATGTGAACCAAAGCATACTAGGCAAAAATCCAAAAAAAAAAATTCGGACCCCAAGTTCTAACACCCAAAATTTTCGAGTAGTAGGAGATTCTGGTTGAAATGGGCTTACAACAAAACTATTTCGTTAAATGAATTTTTACATTGATTTTATTGTTTTTGGTTGTGAATCAAAACATATTAGACAAAAATCCAAGAAAAAAAAATTCGGACCCCTAGTGCTTACATTCAAAATTTTCGATTCCTAGTAGATTCTGGTTGAAATGGGCTTACAACAAAACTATTTCGTTAAATGAATTTTTTCATTGATGTTATTGTGTTTGGTTGGGAATCAAACCATATTAGACTAAAATCCAAAAAAAAAATCGGACCCCAAGTACTTACACCCAAAATTTTCGAGTCCTAGTAGATTATGGTTGAAATGGGCTTATAACAAAACTATTTCGTTAAACGAATTTTTACATTATTTTTATTGGTTTTGGTTGTGAATCAAACCATATTAGACAAAAATCCAAAAAAAAAATCGGACCCCAAGTACTTACACCCAAAATTTTCGAGTCCTAGTAGATTCTGGTTGAAATGGGCTTACAACAAAACTATTTCGTTAAATGTATTTTTACATTGATTTTATTGTTTTTGGTTGTGAATCAAACCATATTAGACAAAAATCCAAAAAAAAAATCGGACCCCAAGTACTTACACCCAAACTTTTCGAGTCGTAGTAGATTCTGGTTGAAATGGGCTTACAATTTTATTGTTTGTTGATTTTATTGTTTTTGGTTGTGAATCAAACCGTATTAGACAAAAATCTAAAAAAAAAATTCAGACCCCTAGTGCTTACACCCAAAATTTTCGAGTCCTAGTAGATTCTGGTTGAAATGGGCTTACAACAAAACTATTTCGTTAAATGAATTTTTACATTGATTTTATTGTTTTTGGTTGTAAATCAAACCATATTAGACAAAAATCAAAAAAAAAATCGGACCCCAAGTACTTACACCCAAAATTTTCGAATCCTAGTAGATTCTGGTTGAAATAGGCTTACAACAAAACTATTTCGTTTAATGAATATTTACATTGATTTTATTGTTTTTGGTTGTGAATCAAACCATATTAGACAAAAATCCAAAAAAAAAATCGTACCCCAAGTACTTACACCCAAAATTTTCGAGTCCTAGTAGATTCTGGTTGAAATGGGCTTACAACAAAACTATTTGGTTAAATGAATTTTTACATTGATTTTATTGTTTTTGTATGTGAACCAAAGCATACTAGACAAAAATCCAAAAAAAAATCGGACCCCAAGTACTTACACCCAAAATTTTCGAGTAGTAGGAGATTCTGGTTGAAATGGGCTTACAACAAAACTATTTCGTTAAATGAATTTTTACATTGATTTTATTGTTTTTGGTTGTGAATCAAAACATATTAGACAAAAATCCAAGATAAAAAAATTCGGACCCCTAGTGCTTACATTCAAAATTTTCGATTCCTATTAGATTCTGGTTGAAATGGGCTTACAACAAAACTATTTCGTTAAATTAATTTTTACATTGATTTTATTGTTTTTGGTTGTGAATCAAACCATATTAGACTAAAATCCAAAAAAAAAATCGGACCCGGACTTAGACCCAAAATTTTCGAGTAGTAGGAGATCCTGGTTGAAATGGGCTTACAACAAAACTATTTCGTTAAATGAATTTTTACATTGATTTTATTGTTTTTGGTTGTGAATGAAACCATATTAGACAAAAATCCAAAAAAAAAATGGACCCCAAGTACTTAAACCCAAAATTTTCGAGTCCTAGTAGATTCTGGTTGAAATGGGCTTACAACAAAACTATTACGTTAAATGAATTTTTACATTGATTTTATTGTTTTTGGTTGTAAATCAAACCATATTAGATAAAAATCCAAAAAATAATCGGACCCCAAGTACTTACACCCAAAATTTTCGAGTCCTAGTAGATTCTGGTTGAAATGGGCTTACAACAAAACTATTTCGTTAAATGAATTTTTACATAGATTTTATTGTTTTTGGTTGTAAATCAAACCATATTAGACAAAAATCAAAATAAAAAAATCGGACCCCAAGTACTTGCACCCAAAATTTTCGAGTAGTAGGAGATTCTGGTTGAAATGGGCTTACAACAAAACTATTTCGTTAAATGAATTTTTACATTGATTTTATTGTTTTTGGTTGTAAATCAAACCATATTAGACAAAAATAAAAAAAAAAAATCAGACCCCTAGTGCTTACACCCAAAATTTTCGAGTCCTAGTAGATTCTGGTTGAAATGGGCTTACAACAAAACTATTTCGTTAAATGTATTTTTACATTGATTTTATTGTTTTTGGTTGTAAATCAAACCATATTAGACAAAAATCCAAAAAAAAAATCGGACCCCAAGTACTTACACCCAAATTTTTCGAGTCCTAGTAGATTCTGGTTGAAATGGGCTTACAACAAAACTGTTTCGTTAAATGAATTTTTACATAGATTTTATTGTTTTTGGTTGTAAATCAAACCATATTAGACAAAAATCCAAAAAAAAAATCGGACCCCAAGTACTTACACCCAAAATTTTCGAGTCCTAGTAGATTCTGGTTGAAATGGGCTTACAACAAAACTATTTCGTTAAATGAATTTTTACATTGATATTATTGTTTTTGGTTGTGAATCAAACCATATTAGATAAAAATCCAAAAAAAAATCTGACCCCAAGTACTTACACCCAAAATTTTCGAGTCCTAGTAGATTCTGGTTGAAATGGGCTTACAACAAAACTATTTCGTTAAATGAATTTTTACATAGATTTTATTGTTTTTGGTTGTAAATCAAACCATATTAGACAAAAATCCAAAAAAAAATAATCGGACCCCAAGTACTTACACCCAAAATTTTCGAGTAGTAGGAGATTCTGGTTGAAATGGGCTTACAACAAAACTATTTCGTTAAATGAATTTTTACATTGATTTTATTGTTTTTGGTTGTGAATCAAACCATATTAGACAAAAATCCAAAAAAAAAAAATTGGACCCCAGGTACTTACACCCAAAATTTTCGAGTCCTAGTAGATTCTGGTTGAAATGGGCTTACAACAAAACTATTTCGTTAAATGAATTTTTACATTGATTTTATTGTTTTTGGTTGTGAATCAAACCATATTAGACAAAAATCCAAAAAAAAAAAATTGGACCCCAGGTACTTACACCCAAAATTTTCGAGTCCTAGTAGATTCTGCTTGAAATCGGCTTACAACAAAACTATTTCGTTAAATGAATTTTTACATTGATTTTATTGTTTTTGGTTGTGAATCAAACCATATTAGACAAAAATCCAAAAAAAAAATCGGACCCCAAGTACTTACACCCAAAATTTTCGAGTCCTAGTAGATTCTGCTTGAAATCGGCTTACAACAAAACTATTTCGTTAAATGAATTTTTACATTGATTTTATTGTTTTTGGTTGTGAATCAAACCATAATAGACAAAAATTCAAAAAAAAATCGGACCCCAAGTACTTACACCCAAAATTTTCGAGTCCTAGTAGATTATGGTTGAAATGGGCTTATAACAAAACTATTTCGTTAAATGAATTTTTACATTGATTTTATTGGTTTTGGTTGTGAATCAAACCATATTAGACAAAAATCCAAAAAAAGAAATCGGACCCCAAAAACTTACACCCAAAATTTTCGAGTCCTAGTAGATTCTGGTTGAAATGGGCTTACAACAAAACTATTTCGTTAAATGAATTTTTACATAGGTTTTATTGTTTTTGGTTGTGAATCAAACCATATTAGACAAAATTCCAAAAAAAAAATCGGACCCCAAGTACTTACACCCAAACTTTTCGAGTCGTAGTAGATTCTGGTTGAAATAGACTTACAACTAAAATATTTCGTTAAATGAACTTTTACATTAAATTTATTGTTTTTGGTTGTGAATCAAACCGTATTAGACAAAAATCTAAAAAAAAAATTCAGACCCCTAGTGCTTACACCCAAAATTTTCGAGTCCTAGTAGATTCTGGTTGAAATGGGCTTACAACAAAACTATTTCGTTAAATGAATTTTTACATTGATTTTATTGTTTTTGGTTGTAAATCAAACCATATTAGACAAAAATCCAAAAAAAAAAAAATCCGACCCCAAGTACTTACACCCAAAATTTTAGAGTCCTAGTAGATTCTGGTTGAAATGGGCTTACAACAAAACTATTTCGTTAAATGAATTTTTACATTGATTTTATTGTTTTTGGTTGTAAATCAAACCATATTAGACAAAAATCCAAAAAAAAATCGGACCCCAAGTACTTACACCCAAAATTTTCGAGTCCTAGTAGATTCTGGTTGAAATGGGCTTACAACAAAACTATTTCGTTAAATGAATTTTTATATTGACTTTATTGTTTTTGGTTGTGAATCAAACCATATTAGACAAAAATCCAAAAAAAAAAATTCGGACTCCAAGTACTTACACCCAAAATTTTCGAGTCCTAGTAGATTCTGGTTGAAATGGGCTTACAACAAAACTATTTCGTTAAATGAATTTTTTACATTGATTTTATTGTTTTTGTATGTGAACCAAAGCATACTAGACAAAAATCCAAAAAAAAAATCGGACCCCAAGTACTTACACCCAAAATTTTCGAGTAGTAGGAGATTCTGGTTGAAATGGGCTTACAACAAAACTATTTCGATGAATTTTTACATTGATTTTATTGGTTTTGGTTGTGAATCAAAACATATTAGACAAAAATCCAAGAAAAAAAAAATTCGGACCCCTAGTGCTTACATTCAAAATTTTCGATTCGTAGTAGATTCTGGTTGAAATGGGCTTACAACAAAACTATTTCGTTAAATGAATTTTTTTCATTGATTTTATTGTTTTTGGTTGTGAATCAAGCCATATTAGACAAAAATCCAAAAAAAAAATCGGACCCTGACTTACACCCAAAATTTTCGAGTAGTAGGAGATTCTGGTTGAAATGGGCTTACAACAAAACTATTTCGTTAAATTAATTTTTACATTGATTTTATTGTTTTTGGTTGTAAATCAAACCATATTAGACAAAAATCCAAAAAAAAATCGGACCCCAAGTACTTACACCCAAAATTTTCGAGTCCTAGTAGATTCTGGTTGAAATGGGCTTAGAACAAAACTATTTCGTTAAATGATTTTTTACATAGATTTTATTGTTTTTGGTTGTAAATCAAACCATATTAGACAAAAATCCAAAAAAAATCGGACCACAAGTACTTACACCCAAACTTTTCGAGTCCTATTAGATTCTGGTTGAAATAAGCTTACCAATAAAATATTTCGTTAAATGAACTTTTACATTAAATTTATTGTTTTTGGTTGTGAATCAAAGCATATTAGAGAAAAATCCAAAAAAAAAATTGGACCCCAAGTACTTACACCCAAAATTTTCGAGTCCTAGTAGATTCTGGTTGAAATGGGCTTACAACTAAACTATTTCGTTAAATGAATTTTTACATTGATTATATTGTTTTTGGTTGTAAATCAAACCATATTAGACAAAAAACCAAAAAAAAAATCGGACCCCAAGTACTTACACCCAAAATTTTCTAGTCCTAGTAGATTCTGGTTGAAATGGGCTTACAACAAAACTATTTCGTTAAATGAATTTTTACATTGATTTTATTGTTTTTGGTTGTGAATCAAACCATATTAGACAAAAATCCAAAAAAAAATCGGAACCCAAGTACTTACACCCAAAATTTTCGAGTCCTAGTAGATTCTGGTTGAAATGGGCTTACAACAAAACTATTTCGTTAAATGAACTTTTACATTGATTTTATTGTTTTTGTATGTAAACCAACGCATACTAGACAAAAATCCAAAAAAAAAAATCGGACCCCAAGTACTTACACCAAAAATTTTCGAGTAGTAGGAGATTTTGGTTGAAATGGGCTTACAACAAAACTATTTCGTTAAATGAATTTTTACATTGATTTTATTGTTTTTGGTTGTGAATCAAAACATATTAGACAAAAATCCAAGAAAAAAAAAAAATCGGACCCCTAGTGCTTACATTCAAAATTTTCGATTCCTAGTAGATTCTGGTTGAAATGGGCTTACAACAAAACTATTTCGTTAAATGAATGTTTACATTGATTTTATTGTTTTTGGTTGTGAATCAAACCATATTAGTCAAAAATCCAAAAAAAGAAAAATCGGGACCCCAAGTACTTAAACCCAAAATTTTCGAGTCCTAGTAGATTCTGGTTGAAATGGGCTAACAACAAAACTATTTCGTTAAATGAATTTTTACATTGATTTTATTGTTTTTGGTTGTGA